>JAOXNR010004475.1:0-36509 GCA_028571225.1 Parsonsia alboflavescens
AGCACCCCTACCGAACTTGCCTCTCTGCCTTTCTTCATTTTGGGCTTCTTCTTTGAAGGCCCAAAATGTATATGATGAAAGGGGTTCATGAAAGGTGACATGAAGCTTGCAACCTGAACCTTGGTCCAAACATCATGTCTTTCCTCTTGAGATAATTTTAAATCAAATTATTAGAACATAAAGAAATTAAATAAATATACTTGAACAAGACATTAAATTAAAATCCAGCATGTAGTGTCCACCTAAACAACAGGGTAGGATATAACAGGTGCAAGTGGAGCTTGTGTAACCTCCCTCTCACTGGCATCCCCCTCTGACTGTTATTTAAAATAAATTATATACATACTGAATCGATTGGCAATGATATGGTTAAAAAATACTTGATTTAAAAAAAATATGGAGAAGAAGGCACTGAATCGACCTCTGGAGAAGAAGGCACCTCAAGTGTCGTGTAGCGTCGTTTCTAGAAGCTTCGGGACAAGCATTAGGGCACAAATACTTTAGCAAGGAAGGGAAGTTGGCATACATTCACCACTTAATTGAAAGAAAAAACATCAATAAAGGACCAAAAGATGAATATAAATAGTAAGAATTCCCAAAAATTTGAAGTCATACCAGCAACACCCAGGAATTGTCGTATAAATGCCTCTTCGACTCTCAAGACCCGTCATCACGTATGCTGGACTCAATGCTGTGTCATGCTCCACCCGATGGTACCCCAGGGAAATACCTCAACCCTTGGCAAAACCTCAAGGATGGACCACAAGTAACACGAAATGACTGCTAAAGACTCACGTGTCAACATCCAGTATCCGACGATGATGCCATAAGGAAGATTGAGGACATCATCTTGCTCTAGAGATCCAACATCCATCGTGCTAAACATGTCAAGGGCCTATGTTGGGGTCAGTGGATCGGGCCCCAATAACCAATCATGTGCGGAGTCGCTCGACAACTCTCACCCTATAATCCCCTCATCTACTAGGCCAAATCGAAGTTCGATGATCAGGGCATACTCCTGAGGCCCTAATCGATGTAGTCTACCTCTGATGTGGAACCACATCACATTGAGGTGAGCATTGCGGAAGTGAACCTCCCGTCTAAGTACATGAAATGCAGCACGGGCGTAAAATCGTCTGGAATATCGGGGTAGCTCCGGCATGTGTATGAATGGACCCCTCCTGAATCGTTCCTCGACCTCGTGAATCCTGGCCAAGTCAATCACCTTTGCTATCCAGGAATAGTTGTAGTGACAACTCATAGTCAGAAGCAATAACACGACTATGTCGGTAAGAGCATCTCCCTCTACCAAGGTTCATATCTTTGCAAATGTAAATAAATAAATAAATAATTAGCTAGATTGTCGTTAAATTAAACTAAGTACAATATATAAAATAGGCTCCAAACAATTTGTTAACGCAAGAAAAAGTATTATTTAAATCCTAGACATAATATTTCATAGAAAAATCTATAATAATTTATTATTTTAAACCATGGTATAAAACTTTTCCCAAGTATTTTAATTTTAAAACATATTATAGTTATAACTTATTATTATTATTTTTAGTAGATAGACATTGGTGGAGTAATTATAATATTATTATTTTCCTTTCTTAATATAAAGTACAATGTATTTTTTTTATAAAAAAAATAAAATAAGTCTGGACAATCATTATAAAATATTAAGAATTAAAGTATATTGAATAATTAAATTCAATTATACACTGACAGTATAAACTACATTGTATAATAATACTAATAATTTTTATTTAAGTTACAATTTATTTCATTTAGAATTTAATAATAATTATAATAATTTATATTTAACTTAAAATAATAATAAAATTTTTTATTTAATTTAGAATTTAATAAAATTATTTTTTATTTAATTTTAAATTTAATAATATAAGTTTTTATTTTTATTTAAAATTTTATAGTAATAATAATAATAAATTAATAATGAGCCAATTTTCCATAGATTATCCCCGACCTTCGGCGAGAATTAAAATTTTATAATAATAATAATAATAATAATGGTTTTCATCTAATGGTCGGCCTAACCTTCCATAGATTATCCTGACCTACCACAGTTTCAACCCAAAAAGTTTACTTCCCAATTCCAAACTCTAATTCCAACCTTCCCCAATCGTCCATCCCACAAATATGCCTCCAAATAGGCTTAACATTCCTCAATTATCAACAAAATTTTTCTTATAAAAAAGAAGTCCAAACCGAAGTATATGACAATTAAAATTTCCTGTTCAAAAGTAAAAAACAAAAAGATGACAGAAATGTTGCGAAGGGGAAAAATCACTGCACAACCATTTACTTAATCATGGACTGGAAAATATTTTAAATGACGCAAAGGGGACTTACCTATAGCTCAGGATGTGACGGCTGAACTTTTTCTTTTTTGCAGCAGTCTAACTTCTTCTTCTTTGACAACGACATGCTAACAGTAAACAGACTAAACGGCATCGGCGAGCTTGAACAAATGGGTTGTAAGGCGACTAAGGATAGGCGATTAGGTATCCATTGCGGGAAGCTCGTTTGAATGAGAGAACAACAAACCCGTTGGAATTCCTAGCGGCTTTAGGGAAGCTCGATTGAATGAGGGACAAATGGATCTTTTCCATTTGGTCAGCATACCGCATTTCTCAAATTGGGAATCCGTACCAATTTAGGTATACAATGAAATTCACAAACATGAAATGAGTATAATTAAAATTTTTTGAGAAATCCAGTATAATTGAAATACCCGATTCAATTTTGAGTATTTTTTAGAATTTCCACTTATAATAAAGGTTGGTGTAAGAGTCTCAAGATGTAACATTCCATCAACATTTACAACAAACATCTCTCAATTGTTTAAAAATGTACACATTAATTATAAATATCAATAAAATGTTGGAAAAAAATTCAAATACAATAATATTTATTGCAAATGTCACTCTAATTTACTCTGCGTCATTTGAAACCATATTTGTGAAAATTATTGGTATAAAAGGAAAAATGAAATGATTACAGACAATGACGCAAATTATAAAACTACAGGTGCAAAACTAATGGAGATGTGTCCTATCTTTTTGTCACCTTGTACTACCCATTGCGTCAATTTGATAATGAAAGATATAAAGGATATACAAGAGGTATGGAAATTGACAAGTCTTTCTTCTAGAGTGACTATATTTGTTTATAACATAATGTGACATTAAATTAGTTAAGAAAAAGACCTGGTTGCAGTGAAATTATTCATCCTGGAGCTACTTGTTTTTCAACAAATTTTATTGCATTGAAAAGTTTACATGCTCACAACGATCATTTGCAATCTTTGGTTGTTAGTGGACACTTAAAAAGTTCATGAAAACATCAAAGGTAGAGATGTTAAAGTTATTGTGTTAGATGACAACTTTTGGAGTGATTGTTTGAGGATTGTGAGTATTATGACTCCAATAATTCGTTTGTTGCGTCTTTGTGACCCTAATGAAAGCCCTCATTAGGATACATTTATGGGGGTATGTATAGGGCACATTTGGGGATTAAAAGGATATTTAAATATAAGAAGCACATGTGCGAGCCCTGCATTGATGTTATCAAGAATACATGGGATACTATGTTAAGGAAGGATCTTCATGTTGCAGCTTACTATTTGAATCCAGCTTTTAAGTAAGAAACCTGAGGTTATGCGTGGTCTGCTTAATGTAATTAATGAGGTTGAGGATTGTAGTGGTGCAAAATTGAAGATGGAGCTAGGGCTACTTCGAGAGCGTGAAAAGTATTTCTCTCGTCCAAAAGCACTCCTTTGTGGTAAGATTACTAAACTTGGTTTGTTTTGTTTTTCCTTTTTCTCTATACTTGTTTTTACTTTGGAAAATTAATTATGTCTTTCTTTTTTTTTTTATAAATTTGGACTGCAAATGGAATTTTGTTATATTATTACTTATTAGATGAATGGTGGAGATTATTTGGTTATGATGTACCAAACTTGCAAAAATTGGCAATAAGAATTCTTGGCCAAACAACCGCTTCTTCTAGATGTGAGTGAAATTGGAGTGTATTTGAACGCATCCAAACCAAGGGAAAAAAAAGATTGGGGCATCAAAGGTTGAATGATCTTGTTTATGTTCTTCACAATTTACATTTAAAAGATAGGAAAGTTAGTGATAATTTTATATTATATTTAATATTGTGTGTTTATAAGTTCTATTATGATTTATAATCATGTTTGTTTCATATGTTAGATTGGAAACTTTCAAAAAGCCTTATGATCCACTTGATTATGAATAAATTGACAAAACGGAGTTGTGTATTGTGGGGAAAGAAGAAAAACAAGGAGAACTTGATTATGATGAAATTGAAAACATGCTTGAAGAAGAATATCCTAGGGATGTTGAAGCAAGTAATAAAGATGCATTTACAGGTTTATTTACTTTTTAAATTTTTTTTAAAAATATAATAGTTTGGAAGATTTAATAAAATTTTGTTATGTTATGTTTTTATTTTTATTTTTATTTTATTTTTTGTTAGATGATGACTATGTTGTTCCTTTGGAAGTCCAAGAAAGAGGACATGATGATATCGAGGATTTGTGAATGAAATTATGTTTCTTTAATATGTATTTGTTATTCTGGAGGGATTATGTTGGACACTTTATAATGGATGATTATATTCGGTATGATGT
Source organism: Parsonsia alboflavescens (assembly GCA_028571225.1). NCBI lineage: Eukaryota > Viridiplantae > Streptophyta > Magnoliopsida > Gentianales > Apocynaceae > Parsonsia > Parsonsia alboflavescens. The sequence goes on from JAOXNR010004475.1 coordinate 4,682, forward strand.
TTTAGGTTGATGTTCTGACTTTTGAATGATTATGTTTGAACAGAAATTCTATTATATGCACCTGTTTATGTGTACATATGTGCAACATTAGTGAAACACCGTCGTTTCACTAATGGTGCACACAGGTGCACATAATGGAATTCTTGTGTGTTTGGATATTTTATTATGGTTGATTCTGATAGATTTGAACTTTTAAGCAATGTTTTTAAAATCAGAGTGGATGTCAAATTGAAAAACTTATTAAGATTTAATGATCTAGTCGTAATTAAATAAGTATTATTACAGTTAAAATAAAATATATTACAACATAAAATATATTTACGTCAGTTTAATATTAAAAAAATGAAGAGGGAAAAATATAATTACTCAAAAATTAAATAAAATTAAAATTAAAATAGACAAACTAATATATCTTTTATAGGCTCATATTGTTCTGGTGAGCTTGATAGGACAAGTGATATATAAACAAGATATAAAACAAATAGAAAAAAACCCCTAAAATCTCACTACTCTCTCCCTCTAGTTCCAAAACGCCGTTGCACTCTTCCTTTTTTCTTTTCTCTCTCTCTCCCACTTTCTTCCGTTCTCTCCCTTCTCTCAAGTTCTTTCCCTTTTCTTTTCAAAAGTTCTTTTGTAGTTGCAAATTTTCAACAAAGATGAAGGTTTATTTGAGTTTGAAGAATTTGGGACTCAATTTTGTTTAAAATATATATTTTGAGATGGATTGCACTTTGTTGCTGTGAGATCAGAATTTCATACTTTCTTACATAAGATATGAATTAAAGCTTGGATTTTTTTTTTTTTTCCCATTTCCCTTCTTGTACAAAACCGCTCGGTTCGATTACGGATTTGCCGGTTTAACGATTCATTGGCCGATCCAATAAGAATTGAAAATTTTAATATGATTTTTTTTTAAAACCAATTTAAAGTATGTATCCAATCGGATTCTAAAAATCATGCTTTTAAGATTGTGGTGGAAGTTCTCGATGTTTAATAGGTTGCTATTGTGATTATTTAGCGTAATTGATTTTTTTTTCTAACATTTATTGGTTATTATGTATGGTGTTTTTTAAGGTCATAATATAAATAATTAAATATAAAATTTTTTTTAATTGAAAAATTCAAAAATTCGGTACGACCTTGCCCCCTTGCCAATTTGCTTCATTATCTAATCCGATTCTAAAAACATTATCATTAATTATCCGGTCCAATTCAAAAAATATGATTATATTGTTGATTCAGTTTGACCATTGATTTTATACGAGGAGAATTTAAAATAAATAAATAAATAACCCTCATTAATTGTTTAGTGCTGCTTGAAGGAAGTTCGACGTTATCAGAAAATCCAGTCTCAACTCCACTTTCTGGCCCATTTATGATAACAGAGCTAATCTTTGTATTCAACCAAATTTTAGAATCATTAAAAAAATATTTCTGATGTAAAGTTTACTTATAAAGTCCTTATCAAACCTTTTTTTTTTTTTAGCAGTGTCCAAATCAGACTTATCAAAATTAAAGTATGTAATAAGACTAAATCTTTATCAAACTTACAAACATATACTCCCTCCATCCGAAATTGAATGTCCCTTCCAAATCCTATCATGAGACATCTAGAATTGAATGTCCAATTTCTAAGATTAGTTAGAATTTTGTTATAATTTGGCGTTATCACCCTTTCTTAAATTGTAATCATATTTTTTTTACTGTGTTACTTGTTTCCTGAAGGCTGAGACCAACCATTTCTCACTTTATTTGCAGTGTTACTGCGATGTATAGCCTGCACTTTCTAATACACTTTAAAAGGAAAAATTATCACACTTTGAAGTTGTGAGGAGGATTTCAATTGACATTTGTATTTCTTATTAAACCTGCTGTACAGGTACAAATCGAAAACCTGCATATGAAGTCTTATGCATTAGCTCCAAAACCTGCATTGTAGTAGGTTGGATGTCAATTAAATTAAGGGCAAATTTGTCATGCTTGGTAAGTCAAACATTTTTATATAAAATTAGCCAAAATCAAAATGGGACATTCAATTACAGATGAAGAGAGTATAAAATTCTGGGGAAAGTCTAGTTCGTCATTTAATTTTAACCTAAAGTGGTTCAAAGAGTTTGTAAACCATAGACAAACTTAATTTTCTGGGTGAGTAGAAAGATGGTTGGACTTTGACAGGTAGAGAAGGATTAAGAAGGAATGGTAGCTAGCTTTAAGGGGCATAAGGACACCCTTGGGACTGCCAGGAATATGGCTAACAACGAGAATGAAGCCTGTGATGTACATTGAATTATTCAGAAGGGCTCATTGAGTCCGATAAACACTACTCATTTTATTTTGATAAATTTTATTAAAAGAATTTGATTTGATTAATTTTAAACATAACAATATTAATTCATTTGTAAAATTTTACCTAGTAATGAAATATTCATTTTTTAATAATTCAAAATAAAAATAAAAATATTCAAATTCGAATGGAAGAAGTGATATTTTTAATTTTTTTAGTTACGTGTCTTGAAGGAAAACAAAAAAAAAAACAAAACAAAACATCCACCCACTAGGCTATCTCTCAAAGAAGGAAAGGAATCTATAATTTTTTTTTTTCCTTTTAACCATCGCAACTCATCAATTTTAGAGTATATAGAAAGATTAAATCGCATTTACAACTTACGATACGCAAACTATATCTGTGAACCATTCGACTACAATTTTTTTTATGTGAAGGTATGTATAGTAAACATTACCCGATAAGCAGAGAAGGGGGGAAAAAAAGATCAGAAGAGCTAAAGGAAGACGTGTTTATTACTGACTTAATTATCATGACAGAGGGTAGTTGGAGGAGGCAAAAACATGATGGAAACTCTTACATTCAATTCAGGAATTAAATGCCACGCAGTGGATTCCATTGTCGACTCCTCAAGGGTCGTTCAGGCCCTATCGCTCTCAAGAAGTGCCCCTTTTTGACTCAGCTTTCTGATATTATTCGAATAAATAAATACAAAATCATTTTAGAACCTAGTTGATTAATCAGCTCAGCTGTAGTATTATTAGGTAACTTGGGCATATTCAAATTGCATTTTCGAATGTTTTTGGGTAACCTTAATTACTAACTGAAATTATAATGTCAAATGTTTTCTTCAAATAGAAAATCTTCGATTTGAGATTGGAAAAATCCTCGAAAGTATTTATTATACTCCCTCTGTTGGAGAAATGAATATCCTATTTTGACTTAAATTAAGAGTTCACCATTCTATATTTTTTATTATTGTAATTAGTGGCATGACTTTTTGGATAGTATAATGTAAATTTTTAAATTAAGGAATATTTTTTATTATTGTACTTAGTGGTATGACTTTTAGGATAGTATAGTGTAAATCTTTATATTAAGGAGGTGATTAATGATATTTTATATTCCTTCCTTCCGAAATTGAATGTGCATATTTATACCTTGAAACTTTCGAAAATTAAATGTCTTAATTTCCTAAATCACTTAAAATTTTACGAAAAAAATTGATATTGCTATATATATACAAAATAAGCTAAGTCAAAAACTTTGTGAAAGTTAAAATCAAACATTCAATTCGAGAAGAAGAAAATATTGAAAATATATTTATTTTAAAGAATTGAGAAATCCAATTTCACAAAAAATAAAAATAGGTATATTCAAATCTGGACATAGAGAGTATTATATATTACTTCCTCTATCCCTTATTATAGGTCATATGAGTTCATTTTTTTTTTTTTTCCTTAATATAAGTTATTGTTAACAGTTTTAATGTACATTGCACTCGTATCAGTATTGCCCCTCTCTCTCTCTCTCTTTTCCCTAAACATTTTTTTCCCTTATTATTCTTAATGTTTTTTTCTATTATTAATAAAATGACAATCAAGAATTTAATAATCAGAAAAAGGAGGAGTAAGAGGCAGCTTGCCCTTTTGGTAGACAGCTAATGCATGCACATGTATGTAGATGCAATGCGATCCAAGGAAAATGCTGTGCTCTGTTACTATGTTGGTAGATCAAACCATGAATAATGAATTCAACCAAAGTAAATGTTCATCAATGGTCGTTGAAAACATTTTGAATGGCATGTATCAATACATGAATGGGCTGACTCTTCCCAATTATCTTCTAGCAGTAGAGAATGGTCAATGCTTGTGTTGTTGGACATTTTATTTCAGTACAGCGGAAATGTAATAGGAACAATAACACATATAAATGAATATGTAGATTCCTTTTATTCTAAACATATGTTTAGTATTGCCTTTACTTTTACTCTCTTTATAAAATATTTTTCTCCTTATTTTGCAAAATCTCTCGCCTATATCTTTGGTTGATACCAAGCAGGTTTGACATTAAGGCAAGCTCCACTCAGTGCCTTATATATAAGTTCAATGATGATTTCTCTCAACAATCTTTATGAATAAAAATTACGTCATAGTAATAATAATTTCAACAATGCTTTTGGATATTTATGCCTTTTGAATGTGTTCCAAATCTTTTAATATTCTTTTGTATAATCCTCTCTAATGTATTAATAAATAATTTACGAGTGTATTATATGCTAAGGGCCTGGAATTTTATTTTTCTTCATCTCTAATTTTAATTTTATATTTTTATATAAAGTCTTTTGACCCACCCTAAGAAAATATTTTTTTCATGCTTTTTTGGAAATAATATTAAAAAACCCACTTTGAAATAAATCTTGAAACAAAAAGAAACTTCCTTTTTCAATTCTTCTTGCTAATTTTTCACTCAGAACTATATTATTTAACATATAGCCTTTTTAAAACATACATACATACGTACGTACATACATATGTGTGTGTGTGTGTTTAAAAGACCCAAAAATTACATTTGGGAGGCAATTGGTTTTTATTTTAATCAATTGAATTCTTTGTTTGGTTTTTACATGGAAATGAAGAATTCTCTTTTATTTTGTAGGAAATAGATAAATGTTTTAAAAGAAAATCTATCTCTCAAGAACAATTTTCTAATAATCCACAAAATAGTTCAAAACAATTTTGAATTGATATAAACTTGTATGAATTTCTTGTAAATCCGGGTTGCAACCTTCAATTGTAATAGTCATTTTTATATTTATATATAAAATTAATATTATTTATAAATATATTATTTTTCGAAAATTATATTTTATTGAGTAGTGTCCCTCCTAACCTCTGGGACCAGGCTCCACCGCTGTTAATAGTAAAAACTGACCTAGACGTTGCTGAAAAAACATAGTTTTAATGCACAGCCAGCATCACAAGGAGATGCTTGTCTCATTGTTAATGTGCAACAAACCCATTGTCATGTTTTTCGGATGAAACAAAGGTCTCAAATTGTAAAGGTATCTTGAAGCACACCTTTGTGGTCCTCATAACGGGGTTTTTGTTTCCCATGAAAATGATCCCTATGTCCATGACCATTAGAGTCAAGTAGAGAGTTGCCCCCAGGGGCATAGGCGAGCTGGTAAGACTGACGTGACGTTTGGTTAACTCCAACGACAGGCGGGGGTTCGAAACCCATCGGGTGTAGAACGAAGGCTCTCAACGGTTGGTTCACTCCAAACGGCCATTGGTCCCCGTAGCGTCCTCTCCGTCAGTCCTCTGCCAGTTCGTGCACATCCCTGATTTACATCCCGCTAGCAACAAGGGCCTTGTTGTGACTAGTGGGAGGGGTTTCGCTCGTAAGGGACTTTCTCCTTCAATCCAAAGTAGAGAGTTTTAGGTACGTACAAGACTTCTGGTTTCCAGCTGATTAATATGAGAGAAAAGACGAATAGTAGAAATCTGCTTTAATCTGGTTCGGAAATTTAAGATCCATGAATTTAATCTCGATTATGGATTCAACTTCTATATCTGCCTAAATTATTAACGTGTTGTTTTTTCTTTTTTTTTTCTTTTTTTTTTGGTGATGTTTGGGCCAATTCACATACACTTCGACATTCCGCTTATCCAGGAGAGCGTTAGTGGGATTCGAACTCAAAACTTATGGTTTGTGCACTCGCTACTCTACCTACTGAGATGTCTCCACTCTACCTACTAAAATGTCTCCGAAGAGACTATTAATGTGTTATTATTTACATAATAATTCTTTTATTGAAAAAGTTGTTATTCGAAAATTAAATATCATTTCATGATATATAACGAATACCACACTCCTATATAAGTTGTTAAATGATGTTGTATTTTATTAGGCTCAAAAGAGTTTTTTCTTATTATAACTACTTTAATTTCTCATAATTATAATGTTTGTTGTTGCACAGTTACCTATTTGTGCATAGTTGATGATTCTCCCTAATAATTGAGTTATGCATAATTTTCCTGGCATTTATCTTCTAGGATATGATTAATATTTTTGATATTTTATTTATGATGTTATCGTAATTATGATTGTATCTGCAGAGATAAAATAGAAGTTGAAGTCCTCTATTTGTGAGTTCTACTTGAAAATAATGTCTAGTGACGTGAAGAAGTCTTTTTCGAATTCACTAAAGGTGCTGGAATCCGCTTGGAATCTTTGTTCGATACTGACAGAAGAGTTTGGCTAGAGCTTTACTACTAAAGAATCAAGGAAGGTTTCAGAGTTTGGTTATGACTCTAAGTTTAAGCTGCAATCAAGACTACTTTTAGGACTTCATAAAGGAATTGATGGGTTAAAATCTAGAATCACTATCTTCTATATATATAGTTCTTGTAATAGCTTGAGAGAAGAAAATGAGGTTCTTCCTAATAGATAATAGAGTTCATATGTAACTCTAAATCTTTGATTACCCACAAAAAAGCGATTTGAGGTAGCTGATAGCCTTGAGGATAAGTAATCAGCGGGTTGTAATTTGGGCTCATCACGTGGTTGATGAGGTTATCATTTTCTATCCAATCGTTAGGGTTCAAATTGTATTTCATAGATTAATGTTGTATTTATTCAAAGAAGATAGAAGATAGTGGACTTAGGTTTATGATTGTGTGACAACCTGGGATTTTTCCCTATTTATGTTTCCTTGTAAAATTTCATTTGTCTTCTTGTTTATTGCTTTCCATATTTGGTGACTTTAAATTTTCAATTGGTATCAGAGCAAGGTTGACAAGATGGAGAGCAACTACAAAATTCCCATGCTCAATAAGACTAACTATACATACTGGAAGTCTAGTATGATCACCTATCCGTAGAATATAGATGGGAGAGTATCAAATTTGATGTTGGACGGGTATATGCCTCTAAAATTAGAGAACAACTCAGGAGACAAAAGACCAAAGGATATGACGAAAGAAGATATGGCATCTCACTCAAAAGGCCATTGATCGTATTCATCAGAGAAAACAGGGTGGATTCAAAAAGGAGTATAAATCTGAGAAGAACAAAAACAACCAGAGAAGAACAAAAACAATCAGAGTGGTCCGATAGTTAAAACGTAGTGTTATGAATGCAAGGGATTCGGGTGCATGACAAGTGAATGTCGGAATAGACTGGAAAAGTCATTATATGCACAAACAAATGAAGGAGCAACATTTGAAGAAAAAGGAAATACTTGAGAAAATAATCAAATTCAAATTAAAATAAAAAGTCTCCGTTCGAGCCTATCCGATGCCGGTCGGAATTCTTCAAATTTGCACAGCTTTCCAATAGACTTCCAGTGCAATCCTCGGGTGCCGGATGGCTCAATGGCGGAAGTGCTGCTCTATAGTGTCATGTTTTGTTTCGCACTCGTTTTCACAAAATTTGGTAATAAAACTTTACCTCAAGATAATTAAGAGTAGACTCAATTAGTACATAATAATATGGGAAATTATCTAAGAAAAAATTCCAAACTAAAAAAATTTAATAAAAAGCTGGGATTTTGACAGCTGTCACCTTTTCGAGGTAAGAAAAATTTTTTTAAAAGAATACTTTTAAAGTTGTGTCGAATCCGATCGCATGCATCTGAATATATTAGTTGAAGTTACGCTATAATAATAGATTAATGAGTCCAAAATCTACCACTTTGTGAGCAGATATATGAGCTTTTGAAATATGGAGTTTTAAATGGCAGTTTAAATGCACACTGCCAGAAATACAACTAACCGCATACTCTATGAACAGCTTATATTTACTTCACCCTTCTATATGACCCTCTTTATATAAACTGCGCTTCAGCTATATTTCAATCACTCACACGCTCACATCTCTGCAGAAATCTTCCATTCCTTTTTTAATATTCTTTGGCTTCTTGCTCTGAGTTTTCCTTCAAAGAAGACAGACAAAAAAAATGGAGCGGAAGAGAAGCGTGCAGCAGCAGGCTTCTCTGCTCCTGTGGGTTACAGTCTCAGCTTTGCTTTCTCAAAACTTGGTCCTTCCCGTCATCTCTTCTTCCACCACCGTTGACGATCAAAAGAACTACTACTCACATGACCCCGGAACGGGAAGTCCACCCACGGGTCGGTTTTCTTCTTCTACTTACTCAAATAGAAATATACTTTTTAAGGCATAGGAGAATTCTGCAGAGGTTTGCACTTTGGGATTTCTCTTTTCACTTCTGTAGGCCTTAACATTTAACCTTTGTATGTAACAGGTCATCATAGCCCACCACATGGTGGAAGCGGCAGCCACGGAAGCAAAACACCACCTTCACATGGAGGCGGTGGGAGCTATGGAGGAACACCACCTTCGAATGGAGGCGGTGGGTGCTATGGAGGAACACCACCTTCGAATGGAGGCGGTGGGTGCTATGGAGGAACACCACCTTCAAATGGAGGCGGGGGAAGCTATGGAGGAACGCCACCTTCAAATGGAGGTGGAGGGAGCTATGGAGGAACACCACCTGCTAACTGTGGTAACCCCCCAAGTGGAGGTCATCATACCCGTACCACGCCAAGTTCTCCTCCATCAGGTGGTGGTGGATATTACACTCCTCCAAGCACTCCAAGCTACTCTCCTCCAACTGTTACCCCTAGCCCACCTTCAACACCAACCATTGTCAGCCCACCCTCATTTGATCCAGGAACCCCAACCATTGTCAGCCCACCTACCGCCACAATCCCATCACCTCCATTTCCCTTTGATCCAAACTCACCACCTTTCACATGCAAGTAAGTACAATTTTTTTTTCATAGTTATCTAGTTCTTCAATATGAGTAGAGTACAACGAACTGGTTTAAGCGTACTCATTGACAGTTCTTTTGGAGTACTGACATGATGAAGACTGATTATAAGCTTTTCTAACTTATTTAAATTACAAGATCTAAAAGTAAAAAGATTATAAATAAATAAAAAAATTTTACGATACTTTATCAACCTTACTTATCTTTGTGAATGCATGCATGCAGCTACTGGAAGAATCACCCTGCGTTGATATGGGGCCTCCTCGGGTGGTTTGGAACAGTTGGAGGAGCCTTCGGAGGAACGACCGCCTCTCCAGGCTTCGGCTCCACCATGACCTTACAGGAAGCACTGGCGAACACCCGTACAGATGGGCTGGGAGAACTCTACAGAGAAGGCACGGCTTCTTTGCTAAACTCCATGGTGAATAGGAGGTTCCCTTACACAACAAAGCAAGTCAGGGACAGGTTCATTGCAGGACTCAGCTCCGACAAATCTGCTGCAGCTCAGGCTCGCCTCTTCAAGCTTGCTAACGAGGGTCGAGTGCCCAGAGCCTGAAATTAATCTTTTTAAAAATTTTTATTTTATTTTTGTTTCAAGTCTCTATGATCGATCAGTACTTTGTTTTATATTCAATTTGTGTTCATGATGATGGTTTTGTTTGACCTGGTGTGCTGTTTAATTAATTAGCTTTGCGAATTACTTTGGTGTTTAATTTAGTATGAATGCTATATAGGGTTTGAGATACATTAATTCTTGATGGTATAAGTTTATGTTTTTAAGTAAAAATGAGACAGTAGTTTCTCATGTTTATGTTTTTCCATACAAGTTTACGGTTCCATGAGTCTACACAAAACCAACTCACAATTCTATGTTGGTTCTTGATTTTGGTAATGATATAGAAATATATATATAAATATATATCTATTTTTATATATGGGATTAAATATGTTTCTAAAGTTTAATTTTGAGCTTACCTTTGGATTTTTTTTTTTTTTTTTTTGAAGATACCCTCTACATTTTTCTTTTTCGAAATGTCCCCATTGGAGAGAATAAGACAAGAACATTGAACGAAGAAAAATGTCGGACGAAGAGAAAGAGAGTAGGTGATAAAATTGTGAAGAACTTTACCTAATGGAGCTCCAAAATGATCTTCGGGTCATCCTAAATCATGATCGCATATGTAATCACAATCAAAAGGAAATTAGATCACCGGAGTGGACTATTGCTCAGAGAATAATTTCGATGTTTAAGTCAGTATTTAATGAGAGTAAAATTGAATGAATTCAACCCCATGTAATCCGTGTGTAATTTGATATGTATATCGAATAGTAAGTTACCATTTAGGTGAAGTTACCTTGTTGTAATCAATCTCAATTACTTGAAAGTAGATATTTTCGGCTGATTGTAAAATTATATTCCGTCAATTATTCTTAGAATAGTGGAGTTTGCATAATAAGAGATGTCTTGCCATACACGTCTCTAGTATATGAGCTTACAAGCTCGCTGCTAACTTATAAATCATCTTGGTGAGCTTCTAAGATTACGATGAGCTTTTTGGAGGTTGTGACAAGTGATTTAAGTCTCATCATGTGTATCAAATGTTGTAGATATTTAATCATGATATGAAAGATTTATGAGAAAGGTTGAAGCTCATTGGTTCGAAGGTCGGATTCTAGTGGGACCTTTCCTTAGCTCGCATTAGGTCAATGGTTAGAAGGTCGTTGTCCACTTACCTCTTAATATTGATTCAGATCTTCTGTATTTGGATTGATATTTGAATTTATTCGGGTCGGGACATTTAGGTCGCACCCACTCTAACCATCCATAGTTAAATGTTGGGAAAATATTTGAGGTTGACCATGTTTAAAAGAATATAAATTCAAAAAGTTTGAAGCCATATTTAGGGTGGTATGTTGTTGATTGGACTGGAGATCTAGAAATTATATTTGCCTCTCATTGCATTTTTTCCTTTTTAAGAAAAGCCCCTTTTGGATTTTGGTTGTAGGGAGTTTGACAAGAACCCTACCAGTTTATTAAATTATCAAAGGGATATGGGATCATAGTATATAGTAAACCTTGTTCTCATAAAGGTGGAACCAGATTCGTTCCACACACCAAAAGAGAATGCAAAGAATGAGTTATGCAAAATGCAGAGAAAATTTAAAGCACATTATTTAAAATGGGTCAATTTGATCATATATTATGATCCGTTAAAAATTTGAAAATAATTCGTGTGGAAAATTTTTTTTCACTGAATAAGTAGTAAATTTCTATTTTCTACAGAGCTTTTGCCCATGACCATTAGAAAAAAAATCCATCAAAAAAGTGAAATTTTTAACTTATATTTTCAATTTTTTACGATTTTTTTTTTTCATGGAGGAGGAATCAACGTTTTATACTCCTTCCATCATTATTTATAATAAGTCATTAAAAATCATTTTATCAAAATTAATCCTATTTATTATTCTAATAAAATTATATAATAACAAGAGTGACTTGGAAAAAAAAAAAGAGAGAGAGAGAGAGGGTCAGCGATGTTATGATAAAAAAAATTCAATAAATCAAAAAAAATTATTAAAAAAATAAATTCAAATAACTTATAAATAATAACGGGAAGAAGTATTTTATATATATTGCAGTCGATGCTGCCCATGTGAAGCATTAAGAGTCATCTATGCAATGGCGGAATGTTTGCATCCATAGAATGAAAGTTGAATCGAATTATAAAAAATAATAATAATAATAACAAGGGATCACGCGGTTCTCGGGGGTAGAGAATGATATGAATTTAATTTTTAAATAATGAATGAATACGTTAATAATAATAAAAGAAATACAGCTATCACTGCTACTACTTCAAGATAAGTAGCGGAAAAATCGTCCGAAGGCTCATAACTACAACACCTGCAAAAACAGAGTCCTTTCTGCCATCGTTCTTTAAAGCACATATCCAACTGCCATCATATACCCCATCAACTCTATAAGGGCAAAAGTGGGTTGTTCCGCCTCATAAATATTCCAAAACTAACGCTCGGTCCCTTTCAAAATAATGGTCACTCAATATTATTTTAAAAAAATTAATATTATCTCTATCATTAAATATAAATTATTTTTATTAATTTTTTTTTCACAAACTATAAATCATCGTTATATTTAGGTATTAAATGGTTTTTTTTTATATATTATCTTCTCTAATGATGGATAGTAAAATGATGATAAGACATTTTAGAAGAAAAAAAATTACTTTAATTTTTACAAAATGCCTTACCTTTGAAAGATGACTTATATTTAAATGATTTAATATAGATTATCGACCGTCATTTTATAACATTTAAGTTATTCTTTTTTCCTATAAAATACCCTTCAAAATTAAGGTAACTACTATACTCCCTATGTATATTTATTTTATTGTATTATTAAATTTTTATTCTCTAAAATTAAAATAAAAGTTTTAAAACTATATTTATTTTATTTTAGTTCAAATTAAAAATACATTCTGAATTTTGATATTTACATTTTAAAAACGCCATTACTCAGCCCCAAGAAATTACAAGCACCGACAGAAAAAGAGAGAATTGATATTTAGGTGGAATGAGCAGAGGAAACAACAAGGACAAACATCATCGCAACTGATGGAAGAAATGATAGGAAAATTCCATTATGTATCGAAGTTGAAAAGATTAAATTAAGTATGTTTCAAAAAATATGAGTGGAGTGAATAAGAAAGAATATGAAGGAAGGGCAATTTTGACAATGCAACAATTGTTTCTGATTCCTTATCACTGTATCAACCAGGATTAGAAATTCCGATGTTTTGGAAGGGAATGTTTATTCCAAATTTTATATAGGTGAACCAAACCAAAACCCACTTAAATTAAACAGTTATTTTGAAAAGGAAAAATAAAAGTAATAATAAATTATTAAAGAAAATTTTGCATAATTTGACTGTCACGAGACCTCTTATGACAACGCTATACACCTAAACCTCAACTCATGAACATATAAGATTAAATCGCAATTTAAAAATCAATTTTTTAAGTGATAGAAGAGTTGAATTCTAGACAACATAAAAAAAGAAGAAAAATTTTCTAGTAAAAATCTATCTCAAATTCTAACTGATCACTACATCGTAACAATTATCAAAATAAACTATCATCTAACTAATGGAAAAAAAAAAAACATGTAAAAGCTCCCGATCTAATGATCATTCGAAAAAATTTAAACAAAAAATTATCATCAATAGCTCAAAAAAATTTGAAAAATAAAATAAAATTAAGGATTTAATAGAAATATTTTGGCGAGCTCCTCCATACATAGAAATAAAAGTTCAAGGGAAAAGCCTTTTAAGAAATGGGCACTTAGTCTCAAAACATTTAAAAAGTAAAAACAGACATCCAATATCAAATGCAAGTATTAATAATTTCCTTATTGCCCCTTGTTCTTATATCTCTAGTCAGAAGGGAGTAACCCATTTATAATGTCTATTTATCAGACTCTACTTGTAGATCCCCTTCCATACTTTGATTATTAACCAGAAATCTTGGATTTTGTACACTTCATGGAATAAAGCTCTTTCCTCCCTTGCATCTCAAATATGATCTTTCATTTTTTATTTTTCCTTAACAAGTTTGGAAGGAGAGATTTGGAAAGAAGAGAAGAGATTTGAAGGATTGAGTTTCGTTTAGAAATGTTTTCGTGAAAGAAAAGAAACGAGGTGGAGAGGAAAACAATCGCTCCATATGGTTTGACTTTGAGAAATTTTTGTTATTTGGACAAGGCTATTTTAACTTTTAAAATCTGAAAAACAATCAAAATTTAAGGAAAATCCATTTGGTCAATTTTTAAAAACTTTTCAAATAGACTGGAAACTGAAAACCAATGGAACCTCTTTTGTGGTTCTTTTCTCAACCATTCAGAGCCTTTTTACTTTATTATTTATTATTATTATTATTTTTTGTATCTTTAGTATTCTTCTTCCTCCACATACTCCATTTTCTCTCTCTTTTTCTTATTCCATCTCTAAAACTGAGAGGAGTGTGGCCTTTCTTTTTATTGCTCTCTATTTCTTCTTTCCTCTGCCAATTGGTTTTGTTTCCCGTGGCAAGATTAGCAAAATTGTTTTGGTTGTAGTGAGCCTTCCCGGTTAGGGCTCTTGCTCGAATCGGAACCTAAACCTGCATCTACTAATAAGCAGTTGAGCTAATTTTACGGGACAAGACAAGTGCACCACCTTCATTCACATAGATTTAATCAATCTATTAATTGTGGAGATCTTAAATGACAACCATGCCGATAAAGTATTAGGTTAAACATAGCGGACAGAGTATCAGACCGAATTGATCCTAAATGACTCCAGTTAGGATTTATTTTTTCTTAACATTTTGGAAATATTTAATTAATTTTTTTAAAAAAATTTCAACTTTTGATCCCAAGTTAATCCAAATAGAATTTGGAATTTTTAAACTCTAGACACATTTTTCTAAAAATGAAAATAACCCACTTTTAAAATTTGGATCCATGCCCTGTTGCCCAAATGCACCCATTATTGTAAAACCACTTTTATCATTCCCTTCTCTCGAAAGCCCCACCAATCCCCGCAACCACCCAAAAAAAAAAATCCTCTTTTCTCTCCTAAAAAACTCCCAAGCAACTTTAAATAGAATTTCTTTTCTTTTCTAACTTAAACTTTCTCTATATTTTTCTCTCCCCGCCTTAACACTTCTCTATGCTTCTCTCCACCCTTAACACTCCCAAACTAGCTATAAGTCTCTGTGCAACTATAACTGCACCTTCAAGGTGAAAAAGAACAAAGAAACTCTGGATTCCTTGCTTAATTAGCCCTACATTTAGCCTGATGACCCCTTCAAAAATATGCGAAGATGCAATGAGAATCTCTATCCCTAGTGGACAACTTCTGCTTTACATACTTCGGTTACAAGGGGGGACTACTGAGCTTTACATCTCTGAATTTTCAGAAATCTTATTCAGTTTATTTAACAGAATCTGTATATACAAATCAGACAAACAATACATATTAAATTTTCATCTATCTGATTCATTCTGAAGAATGATAAACAGACGACACTTCTTTATTTCTTCACTCAGAATGTGGTAATTATAGGAGGAAAAAATTGTATATACAATTTTAGTATAAAATTTAGCAACTCACATCTCTGAGAGGAGATTGCTGATCTTCCGAAGCTCTGTTAAGGCTGCCGTAGCTGTAACTTGTCCTTTACCAACTAAAGCATTTTTGGAGGGTCGTCCTGCCTGTGTCCTGTCGTGCTGGAATACTGTCTCGATCACCTGCAAGAGAACTACATGGTTAAGAGCTGAAGTAACTTCAAGAAATAATATCAGATCAGCAAAATATAAATGGATAACATATTTTGGTTCAGTAACATCTTTATCCCCTAACTTTCTTTTCTTCATTTTAGGCTACTATAACATCCACCCCATGACAACTCTTCTGTTATCACTAATCCGATCCACAAAAAGATAAAGTGAAAGTAAAAAACCTGAGTATTTGCCATAATGACAACATTAATTTACCTGGATGTTTTCAAGCATAGATTGCCCAAGATTCCTCAGAGTAACCATCACATTGTGATCCACAGTCCCCACTTTGCTAATTTCAACAGACATTTTGTCTCTATTAGCAATGGAGGGTGCAGTAGAATTTCTCTGGTCGGTTCCATCAATGCAAACTTGATTTGCCTCAGTACTTTTTCCCTTCTCAGATACCCCATCCCCGGCACCCTTTCCGAACTTCCAAAACCACTGAAATTTACTACTTAGAAGCTTATGCTCTTTTGAGGCTGTTGTTGATGAACTTTCAATATTTTCCATTTGCAAAGATTCTGCAGACAGATTGGGCAAATCTGACACAGGAAGAGATGAGGCATCTTCATTTGTCCTGCACTGATCTGCAGGATCTGTACCACCTTCCATTTCATCAATGGACAAATATGAAGCAACACTACTCCCGGAATGATTACCGGGAGAATCATAGGGCCCCCCACTGACAGGGTTTGGTGGGTCTGAGAAACTCAAAGAGTTCTCTTCACTGCTAGCATTCAAAATCATACTCAGTGGAGATAAGCAGCCATACTTCTCATCAGTCCTGTCTGGACTTTCCTCATTCACCTGTTCAGTATGTACCATCTTCTCTATATCTTCTTCCAATCCAAGCTGCTGAGCCAGATCTTCCAAAAGATTTCTCCTCACTGAAAGTTTGGGCTCTTTGTTCTTGTCAGAAATCTTAGATGAGGAAGGAGCAGATGCAGTCCTAGACAGAGGCAATTTCACTTTCTCTGACCAACTCCTCCTGGGGATCGAAGTTTGCTTTTCCAGGGCATCTTGTTTGCGTTCTTCTTCTACATGCAACACATTCCACTTCTCCTCCCAGTAGCTATCAGGCACCAAACTGGGAGTAGTTTGTCTTGAAGTTGACTCTAATGAAAGACTGTGTCTTCCTGCTACTGTTGACTTGCTTCTGTCAAATAATTCTGGGTGGACCAACAGAGGATTGTAAATGTTAGCATCCACTGCCAGAGCATGAAAAGATTTTGCCTTCTTAATCAGTTTTTCCAGATTCACATCACCAGGAAAATTCAGTAATCTCTGGAGACATGAAGTGGCATTTTCAGTGGCAAGCAAAGAGGATCTCAGATAAAGTATCATCGAAACTGCAAAAGCTGAGATAAATGCACCCCTGAATGAATCCAAGACACCAGAGCTGGAGTCCTCATCAGTTTCCATTGATTTGTTAAACTTACAATTCTCATGTGCAAATATTTCATCCCAAATAATCAAAAGGTCTTCAAGTGCAAATTCACGCCCAAATAAGACCCGTAGCCAACGAAGTGCAAAGTATTGTGGTTCTACCTCCAGCTCGAAGAGGTGACTGTGAAGATAGGGATCAACTGTAGAAAGCAAATGATACAAAGCAGCAGAAGCTTCAATCACAGGAGGGAACCCACCATATGAACGGCAAGGAGAAGGCAAGAAAAACTCTGCCATGGCGACAGCACCACCAGAGCCATTCATTAAAGCATCAAACATACAATAAGCATCATGTTCAATAAATTTCTCAGATAAGACAACACCAAGTTCACCTTCTGCCCCATATGCATCGCTCAGCAAAATAATTGACTGTATCTTGGGATCCAGTTCACGAGGACTGGAAGCCTTTGCAGAACTCTTCCCAGATCCATTCCAATCTTCTTCAGAATCAGAGAATTTCTTGAAATCAAATTTATATGTCATGTCTTTTTCATGAAATGAAAAGCCATCAAATTTATCATTGAAGTGGTCTTCACAAGTTTTCCTCACTTCAGAGAGACACTCCACATCAACATGGAGAACATATAATAGGGGGGCCAAAAGCTCATGCATCCCTGACAACAAACAATAGCAAGAAATTTATAACTCAAACTAGTTAGAATAAGCATCTTGATTGTGCTAGTCTTTAATGATTGAAAGAACTCACTGAAATAGATCGATTACCTAATGTAATATTAAAGTAGAGGGAATGAAATTAGACCAACAATTTTGACATTAGTAACCTAGAAGACATAAGATTCAGAGGAGGGGATGTCATATTTTGGATCATTTTCTTGACAATACACCTAGTTAGTGAAGGTAGCCAACATAATATTCCTCCCGGGAAAAGATTAAATTAACTTAAATGCCAAACTAACGAAGAATAACTTTCTAGAAACTTTTTTTGTACTAATTTCTTGAAATATCAGTACCTACTTCTATTGCCAACAGAGCAATGGTTGGTCATGTTACTCTTCCTATCAACATCCAAATTCAAAATCTAAGTTTTCATGAAAAAGAATAGGAAACACGTTTCCACCAGTTGCTCTGTCCAAAGGAAGGTTTGAATCAACAAGAATCACAAGACCTATACAAAATTGTTTCTGACAGACAAGAACCTTGAGTTCTGCTATATAATGTTATTTCAAGCAATTTACAAATATCAGTCTTTGATAGGGTATTATTTCATGTGAAAGGAAAGCTGGAAGCACAACAATAGTAAAAAGATAGTATTCAATGTCATTCTCATAAAGCTGCATGGACAAACATTATACAGGATCAAACATCAAGAATATTGCCTTGAATGAGAAAAGGAAAAATCAATTTTAGCTTTCACTGGAGAAACCAAGAAAGATACAGGCTTGGGTTCTTGGGACATGGGTTTTCAGGGTCAAAAATTCAAAGTCAAATAGGTAGCTGCAGATCAAAATTGGGTTTGTGAATAAGACCTGATAGGGATTGGTGCTAGTCTACTAGTGTAATTCAAAGATGTTTGCTTATCATAACAGCACATAGCTCTGAAAACGAAATCTTTTAAAAGAGGCAGAGAAATAACAATTTATAACAAACAACAATTGGCCCAGAAGCAGGTGATGAAAGCCCACTTACCTTGTCTGTAACCACAGCTTGGATGCCTAAGACACCAAAGCAGCAATATGCGTCTTAAGATGCCTTGACATGCTGATGTCTGAAAAAAGGTACCATGCTCAGGATATAATCGGGTCAAATCCTGGTCAACCATTCTCTCCAATTCAGCATTCCTGAAGAAGCGGCCCCACATGCTATCTACATAAGAGAAGAATTGTCATAGATCCAACTAACAGCTAGATAAATTTGACAGCATATTACATCCAATGGTATATTCAAGATGACCAAGACCAAATGAAGACTAGAAACTGTAGTAGTCAATAGAACATGAAAGGAATGTTGAGATGTGGAATAATATTATTAGTGAGACTTAAAGTTGACAACAAAAAAAACCCAAAATGACAAATTACCCACAATGGCCAATTTAGAATAAGGATTTGCTTGTTTGGGGTGAAAAGTGGAAGGAAAAGAGGAGGGGAAGTAAAAAAAAATACTTTATTTGGTATCAAAATGTTTTTTAAGAACAGTATCAAATTACAAAATTGAATGACGATAAAAAAAAAATTGAACTTTGTCAAGAAAGCTTTACACGTTCCACTTTTCTGCTAACCACAACTGAAACAGTGTTGCAAAATTCTTCTTAGTAACCTATGTTGAGATGTTTGGATGAATGGGTATTTGCTACCTTAGATAGAAAATATTTTCAGTAATGTAGAAAACAATTTATTCAGTCAAAACTTCAAAACGTGAAGTCACGTTAAGGATAGATAAAATATTATGTACTTTTACATCTATAATAATAATATGGATTTATTTTCATATCTTTTTATATTTACATATAATTACAAGAATAATATAATAAATGTGTAAAGTAATTATTATATTAAAAATATTCATAAATGAATGACTGTAGGTGCCCACCAAACTACTGAGGACTACCTTTGCAAATGCCGCCAATGATTACCCACCTGGATTTTGTGACAATGGATTGTCCATGACAGCATCAGGAGAATTACTTCCATCTTGGGAAACATGAGGGTCAACCAAAAGCTGCCTCCGCAAAGCAGCATACCTAAAGAACAACCATCAACTTAAAAAAAATATGTAAAAGCATAATGTAGAATGATCAACAGTCTATTATATAGATGCATTTGGCATCATTTTGGACATGAGTTATGTTGGTAGAACCCATGTTTTTGTTTCCAAAACAGGTTTAACCCAATTGGGAACATAGTAGGTAAAGTTTTTCTTTGAATTTAAAACATCACCATTCCACTAGTTATTTACAGCTTAATGGAGACACATTGTATTCACAGAAACATAGGTCCTGTATCACCATTTTCATCATATTCTTTAGTGAGCAAGAGTTGCAGAGAAGACAACCACAATTTTGATGAAAATTGGATTGAGGGAAAAACTCATCCTAAATCCACTGTGGGTGCAGATCCGTTAACAAGAAGTATAGATAAATTCTAATGTGTTTTGCAAAGGATTCGTGCTGTAATTTTCTGCTTCAACCTCAGGGAAGCTCTTTCCCTTTGAATCTGTTTCCCTTCAATCTATATCACCTTTCCTCCTTCCATTTCATTTCCCTCTGAGTCAATAACTCCTCCCCTTTCAGGGCTTCTTTAAATTGATCAAAGGAACAGCCTGGGGAGGCCTTCTTTATCAGTTTGTGTTAGTAAACCTTGTGATTGCCGCCCACTAGAACTTCAATTATAACATAGTTGAATGAAAATCCTATATTTTGCTATCATTCCACCTTGGTACACCAATTTTTTGATTTGGGAAGCAATACCAATTTCGTCTGCATCACATCACCATTTATTTCTAACAAGTGCTATTATTATTATGAAGAATTTCACTTAGAAAATACTCCAATCCCAAACTGGAAGCAGAATATATCAGAAGAAAACCTTTCACAATGACAAAAGGTAAACCAGGAGAACACTCAAAAATGACCAAGGAAGGACAGACTTCGCTACCTATATAAAGAAAGGCAACCCAGATGCTAAACAAACTACATAAAAACTCAAGGAAATATTATTTTAAGGTAAAGGTATGAGGAGGAGGGGGGGACAAATTATTGAAGTTCCATCAGCACCATTTGTTTACCTTCTGCGAGAATCTGCCATGACTCGTCGTAGATCATCAATGGAAGCGGAAGGAGAAGAGGGCAAAATACCCAAATCGATACGCCACTGGACACCTCTCAGATCACAGAAACGCCTGGAAATCTCAAAGGAAGATGTTGCTTCAAACAATGTTATGGTCGACTCCATCGCCGCCGGTGACTTCCTTAAAACTTCTATGCTTCTTCTTTTCTGATAATTTATCAGCTCAACAAGAATTCAGAGACCCATTTGCCAAAATCTCACAACGATCATTTATAAATCAAAAGAAGTCAAAATTTCAGAGATTATCCGGAGACCCATTATGCTAACATATCACATAAATGAATGCTTAAAAACCCTTTAACAAATTAAGGCTCAATGATGCAAAAACAATCCAGAATTAATGCTTAATATAATTCAGGAGCTAACTAAAAATCCGAGACCATAAAATCAAGTCGAACAGTGCTTGATTGAATTTCAAAGCCCGAGAAGTGGTATACAGGTGAAAATCAATATTATCCACTGATCATCAAGCTCTTGCACTTTCTAGTTCCTAATTGGACAAATTGGACAGAGAGGAAGCGAATATCAATTTTGTTTTTGTTGGGGAAGGGGGATAAACATGAAGAAAAAAGTCGAAAGGGGAAATCTTGTTGACCCATGCGGTGCTGGGGTACTTAGGGTGGGGTCCCTTTCGGCAAGGGAGCAGCTTCCCTTTTTTTTTCTACAATAGATGCTCAATTTTATTTTGCCTTTCAAATGCAATCACACAAAAATAAAAAATTAGAAAATAGATTCAATTATCATAATTCTCCTCTCAATTGACTTAGTTAACTTTTAATATTAATTTTGAAAATAAAATATTTAATTTCAAATGAATATAATATTATCTTTGGAAATGTTTCGGTTATTTTCTTACCTAGAAGAATTCATTTCCTTTAAGAAAAAGAAAAAAGACAAATTCTTTTTGTTGACTTAGAGTTTTAAATTAATTAAATTAAAAGTGATTTTATAAAAAGTTTTTCATTATTTTTACTAGTGTTTTTAATGTTTATTTTATGAGAGAGCACATCTTGTTCTCCATTGATTTTCATGAAAATATCTTGGAGTTAGATTCCCATGACTTGAATTGCTTAAGTGTATGAGAGAGCACATCTTGGGATCATATATGAATAGACTTTCAAAAAAAATTTTAAATGATGGATAATGTTGTGGATCTTTGAGGTTGTAATTCATGATAACAATTTATATCTTGTGGTCTAATGTGCATACTCAATATGGATTCTAAGTTCTTATTTTTCTTATTTGAAATGTACTTCATTGTAATTTCTAAGAGGAGAAAGTCAATGCTTATAGAGAAAAAATGCTTGTTGAGAAGTTGTGATGAAAGATGTCAAGTTGAGAAGTTTACCTTAGTTGAAGTTGTCGAGCTTCATGATCTTTATAGCAATGCGAATGTATGGATTTTATTTCTTCTTATGATTTTTAGATTCAAAGATTATGAGTTCCATGTTGACATGCCTAGAAGTGGTACTTTATGTTTTGATGGTTGTTCTAAGCATGATGAATTCTTTGAGTTGACGAATCTTGGGAGTCATGAAATAGGATTTGTGAGTTATGATAGTCCTATATTTTTAGATATCTTGTATAAAAAACATGTTTTAGGACTACATATGAAAAAGACACCTATGATTGTTGGTGAGTGCTTCTTGAAATCTTGTGAAGAGGTGTTTTATGATGAGAAATTGTTCTTTGATGAAGTTGATGAATTTTATATTGATGAAATCAATGTATGTTATGTGTTTTATCTTTATTTGGCAAGTTTGGTGCAATTATATGACCTTATGGATTTTGTTTTGTACCACGAATAGAGATAGGTTGAGATCTTGGAAACATTCAATATTTTTTAGAGAGCAAAATGTTGTCCATCTTGAAGATAATATGAGTTCTAGTCTATGTGGAGGTTATTTTCTTATTCATTTTTCACATATGCTTGATGTTTTCAATGGAGGACATGTGTGTGCTATGGTGAGAGAGTGCTTCTTGAGCACATTGAGCATGAATTCAAGGTGTGGAGTTCTTATGTATCAAGCTTTATGGGGCATGAATTCAATGTGTGGACCTCGAGCCCTTGGGATGACCTTGGACAAGGTCCTACGTCATAGACTGTAGACAGTAGGTCATAGGTCGTGAGCTGTAGGTCATAGCTCAAAGATCGTGGATTGTAAAGGTCATATGTCGAAGGTCACGACTAATAGTATGTCTCTTAATAGCTTTCTCTTCTGTTTATAGATGTTGGAGGTCTAGTTAATTTATGAAATGGATCGGGTTCCCGATTCTCAGATCAGGTCGATAGGTATTTAGATTAGGTCTTTCGAGTCGTGCCGTTTACCCATCAATAGGAAATTGATCTTAATAATTAGATTCACTATTGAATCAAGAGAACTTAGCTAATAATTTGAAACCTTATATTAATAATTAAGCATAAAGAATTAACTAAGAAGGTAAACTCATTAAAGATAACATTGGGGGAAAATTAATGACTTAGAATTCCACTAATTGATTGATTGTCAATTGATTTATTCTGCTTTTTTATTTTAATTAGTAATTTCGATAAAAAAAAATCAAATTAAAATCACCATTTTTTTTCTTATTCTTGAATTAAGAACTTAGAATAATATTAGATAATTTAATTGCTTAAATTAGGTCCTTGAGGGAATGTTATCTTCATACTAATTGTATGGTACGTGCATTTGCATGTTTGTAAACTTCACAACAAGAGCAGATCTTGACCTCCTGGAAGAAGTCAGAAACAATGCTTTGGAAGCAGACATGAGGTACAAGAGATAGGTGACAAATTTTTTCAACAAACAAGTGAAAGAAAGAAGATTTAAAGTGGGTGACATGGTCATCAAGCAGTCGGATGTTGGCAAGCAAGGTCAACTTTCAAACCTCCAAGAAGGATGGGAACTTCCCTACCTTGTTCAAGAGATAACAAGGGTGGAAGTTACAAACTAAGTGACCTCAATGGTTTAGTTATAAACTTGATTAAAATAAACTCTAATCAAGTACCCTTAGGTTTAGTATATAAAATATATTTTAAAATTTTTTTTGTTCTTGACAATTGATTTAATTGTTAACCATTAGAAACTTAATTGGAGCACTTCATAACGCATCAATATGAAGTGGCATTACCCCATATATCATACATATACAATGGAAGAAGAAGGAGAATTCTAAAACATGCTTTTTAATACCAAATCATAAAAGAAGAAGGAGAATTCTTCATTGATATAATGAGGAAGAATACAACATATTCTCTAATACAACTATTGGAAAACAATAATACAGATCAACCGAGGAGAACCACTATATTAAATGAAGAAAATTATACTATTATTTCTTTCCGTTGTTTCCCTATGGTGATAACACAAGGAGCTGATACATATATATCCTCTTTTAATTAGCTAAGAATATATATCATTTTTACATAGTTAGCAAAATTAACGCATGGTAAACATCCCATATATATATCTGCAAAAATTAAGCAAGATATACAAAATCCAAATGAAAGCTATATATTTGAATTGAATTGATTAGAGATGGGTCCTTTTCTCCACAACCTCAACTTCCCACAAGAGTTTATCAAGAGTTTTGTTCCAATGAGGAATGTCATGCGTTATAGAATTCCTCCACGGAGGAAGCCCACCATTTGGACGCAAATAGTTTCCCGAGAGGGCCTTAAGTCTCACCTGGAAACCATCTCTGATGGGCTCCCATTGGACGTCGTCTTCTCCGCTTTCCTCCAGATGAGATTGGATGACCTTTCTTGCAGTCACCTTAGGAATAAAAGGGACATTTGTGGCTGAAAGGTATTTCTCGCAACAACTTTTCAGGCGAATAATCTTCGGTCTTTCATCAACGAATTCTACATTCCATAATGAATTCTTGGTTGAACAGTCTCGGTCCTGGAAAACTGTTTCTTCATCCTCTCCCGCAATCAAGTACTTGTCGTGGTAGCTTCGCAGACGAATTATCTGAGCATTCTTAAAGAATTCCATTTCATCCAATATGGGAAATAAATGAAAAACGATGAGGAAATTAAAATAATAATTAATTAAACTCGTTTGCATTAGGAGGAAAGGGTTGCTTTTCGATGATTAATTCAAAGCTTTTCCCTTTACAATTGTTTGGTTGAATGCTCAGAAATGTACCAAACAATTGTTTGTTCATGTTTATAATTCTCGGGAGAGTAGGAAACGAGGAGGGATGTTAAACACACAATTCTTTAAAAAGAAAATGTTAAAAACTTAGACGATTGGAAGACACTTTATATTTTGCCCACCAGCAAATGCGGGTTCACACACAAATGTACAAATAAATGTAAATGCCATAGTACACTCCATAGTCTCTAACCGTCAAAATAAAAATAACATTTAAGTCAATCATTTTTTTTTTAAGAAAAATAAGATAAAATTTCATCAAATACCCTAATGTTTAGATTTTTTTTTTAAAGAATTTTATTTATAAAATATATCTATAAAAAATAATTTTTTTACATGAGATTTTTTTTTTTTTAAAAAAAAGAGAGTTGACATAAATTGTATTTTTATTTTGATGGTTAAAGACTTAATAGTGCATTCCACAATACTATAAAAATATATATTTATGTAGTACACTTTTTTGTAATCTTATTGTCAACAAAAATATATCCTCATTGATGGAGCTCAAGAGTGGACTCCGGGTCATCTCGAAATCGTGATGATGTCAATAACAGCAACCTGAGAAGAGAAGATGCAGGACACCGGAGTGGGCTGTTGCTTGGGGAAGAACTCCAATGCCTAAATCCGTATTCTGAGAGAGTAATCTTGTGTAATTAACTCCAAAACATTGTCCTTGTCCTTACACTCATTATCATTTGATTATATATTAAGATGAAGTAAATTACCTCTTTGATTAAGGCTTTTCTCTTATGTGACCGTATACAATTACGATAATTGTGGAATCAGATCATATTCGGCCAATTGCTCCTAGAATCATGAAGTTTCCCTTTGTTTAGATATCTAGCCATTCATGTCTTGGATCGAGAGCTACGAGCTCGCTAACCAACCTTTAAACCTTCACGACCTGCCTATGGATGTCGAGGGTCTCGATCATCTCTTTAGGTAGGTGATGTCGAGTGATCGTATTCTCATGGGAGATATAAGCAACCGTGCACAGTTGGTCGTATGAAAGATGTATGAGATGGATGGAAGCTTACTAGATCGAAGGTTCTGGTAAGACTTCTCTCGAACTCATTTAGGAGGTCGGTGACTTGGTACGTCGGTGGTAACATGTTGCTGCCTACCTGTCCTTGTTGACTTCATGAGTCTTACTTTCAAGTGTTGAGGGTTGAGGCCTTGAGCCAATTTGGGTAAACTTCTGTTTGGGTCATTCCCGTTTGAGTTGACTTGTCCGGATCATGTCCATTTCTCTCACCACTCATGAATACACGTACAAATTTTGTAAAATGCTACGAAGAGTAACGAAACTCACCGTTTATCTTTTGCATTCATATTATCAATCATGTTAACCACTTAAATAAAAAGAGGAGCATTACATATAATAAGTTATGTTGTCCTCCATGGCATTCCTTTATCTCTATATATATCTCTCTCTCTATGATGAACAATTAAGTTCCCTTTATGAAGTGCTTTGGTTAGATCCGTAAAAATTAACTATTAAGTCAACCACCTTTTCTTAAAGAAAAGATTCTGATATAATTTATAACCTAAACTCTAAAAGCATAAACAAAACTCTTGGATACTTGATCAAATTTTATTTCATTATTTCTATTAAAAAAAAAGGGGATAATTGATTTAACACTTGATTGTTAGAGACTTAACAAAAGCACTCCATAATGTGTGTGTGTGTGTGTGTGTGTGCATATATATATATATATATTAAAAATGCTATGGAGTGTACCGTTGAGTCTTTAACAATCAAAGTTAACGGTCAATTGTTTTTTTTTATTGAAAAAAAATAATAAATTTGATCCAATACCTCTAGGGTTTTAGTTTATCATTTTAGGTATAATATATAAAATACATTTTAAAAAATAATTTTTTTATTGAAGATTTTATTTTATAAAAATAAAATTAGATATTGACAGTTAACTTTGACCATTAGAGACTTTTATTATGTACTCTACACAGAGTGCACTAGTACACACATTACTTATATAAATATATAAATATATATATATATATATATATATATATATATTTATACAACACTGCTATTGTGTACACCGTGGCACAGTGTGACGACATAGGTCGGCAAGTCTCTTTTTATTTTTTTTCTCACAAAACCGAAACAACGTCGTTTCGATACCATCTCACAGTGCGACGGTGTACATCCTAGAAATTTCATATATTTATATATTATGTACAAACTAATTTCAATCTAAAGTCGCAAGGGAGAATGATATAATAGTCTAAATTAAGAACTATATTAATTAGGATTTGTTGCATAATAGTGCATATTGTAACTCCCAAATTGGTTTTTATAGAGCATTTATAATGTTTCTTCTATTTACAAATTTCATTTATAACTACATTTCAATGTGTGCTTCTCTAATCGATATATTGTTCCTTCATCCATTTTTGTTGTCCACATGGATCAGCTCTAATTCTTAGCTCTTTGTAGATGTTTCTCAATCTCATTGACATAGACATGGGAACTTAGGTCTGCATTTCATAGATTTTAGACCACCTTAGAGATTTTAACTCTAGAAACTATTGAAGATAACTAGCAGTTTTTTAATTTTTCAGTTTTCTGGGAAAAAAGAATTGTGTGCAAATATTTAGAATCATCGAAAGAGAAATTTACTATGGAAAGAAGAGAGGAGCATGGTTAGGACGTATATACCCCTTCAATTGTTGACCAATTTCATTTTCTTCCAGTTGTCTTGACCTGAGAATGGATTATTTTGTCCAAAAGGATCTATTGGGTCAATCAAAAAAAAGATAAGGGGTTTAAATAGTTTTAAAGAGAAGTATAGAGGATCTAAATAAAGTTAGATATAAAGATCTAAAACCTATATGGACTAAGTAAAAAAGGAAGGGGAGCTAAAAAGTTTTTAAAAAAAATGTGAGACTCATATGTTCCAAATAAAAAACGTAAAGGATAAAAAGGAAATTTTACTCCATTGAGAAATATGTAAACTTTTATGGAGCTGACAACTAAATTGAATAGAATACTAGTATGGAACGGTCATAAAATGTATTTTGGTATTACTAGCAAAAAAAAAAAATGGAATTATTATGGATGTAATCACACTTTCGGCAAAGGTTTAGGGACGAAAGTGATTGACTTTCTAGGAAAAAAAAATATGATCTTTAACAGAGAATTAATGATCAAATTGTACAAAATACTAATAGAAGCAAATTCGTAAAATGTTCAAGGACGTAATAGATCATTAGGGATAATAATGAATTTTGGGTCAAACATTAGGGATGAAAATGGTCATGCTCTCAAGTCAAAAAATCTTCTTTCTCGTTACCTAGCTGAGATTTAGGTTTTCTTCCTAAGATGGATTTTATTTTCTTAAATCTTATAAAAGAAAAAAAGAAGAGAGAAAATATCTTTTACAAAAGTAGGATGTGATTATATGAATCTTACAGGATACCTTCCCATAACACTTGTTTTCAACCCAGAGTTGTATTTTGCATATCTAATGAAATTATTGTATGTGTGTATATTCTTCCTTTTTGGTATCTTATGTTTGACATAATCAATTTTATATAGTGTATTTCGAATTTTGACACACAGACATCTATTCCACACACTTGCACCTCCTGGTGTAGTCACTCCATTTAACCTAGATTTCACTATATTTTAATAACTTTTAGCCCATTTAATTCTTTATGTTTGGATCAAATCATTGTTGGATAATTTAACTTTATATTTAGCCATCAAGTCGCCTATGTAGTTGTGTTTAACTGGTCCAAACCCTCCGTCTCCATTAAACCCATGGTGAGATAGTCACAAGTTAAACCTGTGCCAAATGAATGGGGTATAATTGTAAAATCAAAAATGTTATTAATCGATTTGGTCCTAACATTTTTTTTAGCCAATTTGGGCCCCTAATATTTTTCCCCAATCAATTTTGGTCCCTGTTCTTGATATGTTTAACTGAATTGGTCTAAACTATCTTATTGCTACAATATTTAAGGTTGCAACAATGTCAAATCTCCTTCATAACAGTCTCATTACAAGTTATACAATTTGAAAGCAAAATTCACTATCAAAGTCTTATAACATTCTAGGCCCAACTTTTTATGACAAATCACATTTTCTAACTCATGTGTTGCTAAAAATCAATTGCCGCCCAATATTTTAAATCAGTACTCGCACATCTTATTCTTCTCCTCAATTCACAGAATATTAAAAAATAGTGATCTTTAAAACAGTGAACTATCAAATTTCTTGGCTATAAGTAGGTATAGAAAATTTATGTACTGTTTGTTAAGAAATATTTGTATAAAGTCAAAGTAGTTTTAAATTTGATTCTCAATTGCGATTTTTAGCTGAATAGTTAGGATCCTTTAACTTTTTACCTGATTTTTTCTATTGTTACTATCATTTATTTGCCTATATAAAGCAACCCAAAAGTGAATGAATATACGAGTATTATTTAGCAATTCTCCTTGCAATTGAGTACTCACTCTCATCTCTGATTTCTTCTTCACTTATTCCTCTTAGAAGCCTTTTGTTTTTAATATTTGGTATCAGAGTCACAAATTTTAGGTGTTTTGAAAACTATTTTCCAACAGCAAATTCTTATTCACTTTTGTTCAAATGGCCAAAGATAATTTTGTGCAACCATCTATTCCAAAACATGATGGTCACTATGATCATTTTTGGAACGTAAATGTAAAACTTTCTCAAATCAAAAGAATATTGGAAAGTGGTCTTGGAAGGAATTCCAAGTTTGGGTGCAACAACAATGGAAGCACAAAAGGCAGAAGTAGAAGCAATGAAAAAGAAGTATCTAAAGGCCAAAAACTATCAGTTTCAAGCCATAGATCGATCGATCATAGAGACAATTCTTTGCAAAGACACCTCCAAACACGTTTGGGACTCAATGAAGAAGAAAAGTCAAGGACTAGTAAGAACAAAAAGGCAGCAACTTTCAAATTTAAGAACAGATTTTGAAAAGATAGTGAGTAAAATGAGAATTCTTGGAGATAAGATAGACGATGATGGTGGTAGAAAAGATCCTAAGATCAATGTTGCCAAAATATAAATATATTGTTTGTTCTATTGAAGAATCACATGACATTGATGAACTAACAATTGATGAGTTACCAAGTTCTTTGTAAGTGCATGAAACGAAGTTAATTCAGTATGACGGTGAACAACAAGCTCTCCAAGCCTTCATCTATACCAATAAGCAAGAGAAAGGTAAGACAAGAAAGAATATTTGAAATTATGATGTTGTGGAAAAAAAAAAAAGAATTCGGTTGAGGCAAACCTTTTCAAAATAATTTCAATAGTGGGGGAGCGAGTAAAAAACACATCAAATGTTTTAGATGTCATAAATTTGGTCACTACAGAACTGAATGTAGAACTAATTTATCAAAAATAGGAGAAACCTCAAATTTTGCAGAACGAAAAAAGAGATATCCCAACTAATGGCTTATCAAACGAAAAGTGATATGTGGTACCTAGATACAGGTTGCAGCAATCATATGACTGGCAACAAGGATTTTTCTCACGCCTTGATGAAAACTTTAGAAATAACGTGAAATACATCAAAATTAAAGACAAAGGAAAAGGTGATGTTAAAATTCAAACTAATATGAATGATGTGCACCTGATCTCAAATGTCTTATTTGTTCCAAGTTTAAAAACAAATTTATTAAGCATAGACAATTGTAAGGAAAGGGATATGAGAGGTAAACATCAAAGAAGGCATATGTAAGATCAAAGTTCCAAAACAAAGTCTAATAGCCCAGACACATATGACACTAGATAAATTGTTTCCTTTAAGCTTAAACCCTGCTCAACAAACTTGTTTTGTAGTTCAAATGAAAGATGTAGGTTGCTTATGGCACTTTAGATATTGTCATCTTAATTTTGGAGGTTTGAAAACATTACAACAAAAACATATGGTGGTTTACCAAACTTTCAAAGTCCCTCAAGCTTATGTGAAGATTGTGTGGTAGGAAAACAACATCGAGATCCATTTCCAAAAGAAAAAGAAAAAAGGGCTAAGGAATTGTTGCAAATTGTTCACAAAGACTTGTGTGGTCCAATCAATCCTGCTTCAAATGGAGAAAAAGTTGTTTTTATTTCTTTTACTAATGACTTTAGTAGAAAAACATGGATTTACTTTCTTGCAGAAAAATTCAGAGGCAATTGGAGCTTTTAAAAGGTTCAAAGCTTTAGCAATAAATGAAGCATACATGAAAAATACAAATATTTTTTTTTGGATTGAAGGGGAAAGTCCCTTACAGGCGAAACCCCTCCCACTAGTCACGACAAGGCCCCTCGTGCCAGCGGGATGTAAATCAGGGATGTGCACGAACTGGCAGAGGACTGACGGAGAGGACGCTACGGGGGGCAATGGCCGTTTGGAGTGAACCAACCGTTGAGAGCCTTCGTTCTACACCCGATGGGTTTCGAACCCCCGCCTGTCGTTGGAGTTAACCAAACGTCACGTCAGTCTTACCAGCTCGCCTATGCCCCTGGGGGCATGAAAAAAAAAAAAAAATACAAATATTGAGATGTGATAGAGGAGGTGAGCATGAGTCAAACATAGTCCAAAAATTCTATGAAGAACATGGAATAAAAAGACAAAAGCCTACTTCCTATACCCCACAACAAAATGGAGTAAGTGAAAGAAAGAATAGAACCATTCTCAATAAAGTTAAAAGCATGCCGGTAAAAAGCAACATTCCTAAAAGTTTTTGCCTGAAGCTGCAAAATGAAGTGTTCATATATTGAACCCAAAACCCCTGAAGAGGCTTGAAGCAGTAGAAAACTTGATATAAATCATTTTAGAATTTTTGGTTGCATTTGTTTTGCACAAATTGCAGATAACAAAAGAAAGAAGCTCGATGATAAGGGAGAGAAAGTAGTATTTCTTGGAGGCCGGTGACCTATATTTAGTAACGAATAGAGTACTAGTTAGTGTTGCTTGGAGTTTCATTGATAATTAGGTTCACAAGTTTAATAT
>JAOXNR010004494.1:0-36488 GCA_028571225.1 Parsonsia alboflavescens
GGAATGTTGTGGTGTGCTACAAACCATATGCTTCTTGTATACTACTAAAGGAAAAGTAATGACAATGTGCGCGCGTGTAATGTAGCCTTTCAAAATTTAAAATAAACAATAAAATTTTGATTAATTCTTGCATTCTCAATATGCCTATTTAGCATGAATTATATTTTCTCCGAGAATTCTTTAAACGTTAATCTATTAATACAAACTTCAAAACTAAAAAGAAAAGGAAAATAGAGAAATCATACACGGTTAAATATATATATTAAAAAAGCACTAGGCCATTTAGCCCGATAGGTTATTCTAACCCTAGCCAAGCCCAACCCTTTTCCAAGTGAATCAAGTCGATGAAGGCATAATTTTAAATGGGCCAGTCAATTGATAGCCCACTCCAACCCATAAATATATGGGATCAATGGGCCCCATGGGTCAAAGCCCCAATTTACATGTCTAGTAATGTTAATTATTTTGGTTGCTATGCATTATTTGTGTTTTAATTTTGTGTTCAAGATGATTTTCTTAGTAATTTTACTGCAAAAAGAACTTTTGTGTTACAGAAATCACTAATCTTTCCACCTTACCATTCTCAATTCAAATGCAACTCTTTCTAAAATATATCTTTTTTGCTTAATTTCTTTTTCCTTTTTTAGCCTTAAATATTTAGCTTATAGTTAATTTTTTTAATCCTTAAAATGAATAAATGTGTATCAAATAAGGTAAAAATGTAACTTATATAAAATGTACTTTGCACTTTATAGCATTTCTTATCTTATATATTAATTGGAAGTTTAAATACTTACTTCTTTGTTTTGGATGTTGGTTATCTTTTTATTGTTGAAATAAGAAATATTAGAAAATTAGTTATCCTTTAAATTATTTAGAAATGAAAATCGATTGTTCTGTGAGGATGCTTGCTTCTTTGCAATAAAAATTAATCACAGTTAATATTAATTTTTCACAAAGAAAAGTCAATACTTGGCTGAAAATTTTCCAATCAAAACATAATTTCAAAAAGGGACAACATTGAACTCTCTTTCATCCCCAACATAACTTCAACATGTAAAAATAAGGACAATGAAATGTTGGTTATTAAGAAATTGCATACCAATATCAATGGTTTCTTAGGGAATGTAAATATAATCTTCTCGTAATTAAAATGCCATTAAATAAGCCTTCTAATTAATCTTTTCAAAAAAAATAATAAATTACATGTTCGACTCCCTTCTCAATCATATAGACTCTGATCTTGATAAGTCGATTTATATGACTTTAAGTCCTTTGAAGGGATCGATCCCAAATGGAATAGTCGAGATACGTATATAAACCTGACCAGAGCATTTCTCCTAAATAGTAATAAAAAAAATTTGTGTATTCATTAATGGTTTGTTTTAATGATGGGAATATGGTGTGAACTAATCCTTTTTATATCAAACAAGTCATATATGGAAACACAAAAATGTTAACCTTTAACTACATAGAAAATGGAAATTATAATTTTTAAAAGTTCTTGCATCAATTGAACATAACTTCACGTAAAAAGACTTAATGGTTCATTTGTCAATTGTCAAGAAAGAGTTAGAGCATCCAAATGCAACTTCAATAAAGTTTGGATTAGTTTGATTGAAGGTGGGTCAAGTGGTCCAATAATAATATAGAAAAAGGTCTCACATTGTCTAAAAAGAATTTAAGAGTGATGAGGTCCAAAAGTGGTGGGTCGGATCACCCCACAGATCCTGATGGAGCTCCGCTGCCAGCAGCCTGAGAAGATAAGAAAGAGAGGTCATCGAAGTGGGCTGTCGCCCAGGGAAGAGCTCCGATGCCTAAATTAGTATTCTGGGAAAGTTTTCCATAAGGATTGTTCTCAAGAAAGCAAGAGAGTTTGTTTCCCTCCCAC
The DNA here is from genome assembly GCA_028571225.1 of Parsonsia alboflavescens. Classification (NCBI taxonomy): domain Eukaryota; kingdom Viridiplantae; phylum Streptophyta; class Magnoliopsida; order Gentianales; family Apocynaceae; genus Parsonsia; species Parsonsia alboflavescens. The sequence goes on from JAOXNR010004494.1 coordinate 1,892, forward strand.
CCCCCCCCCCCAGACTAACTAGGTGTTTTTGTTTAAGTAATTAGAAAAATGATCCGTTACCTCTTGGAATTCAATTCCCCTTTACGTCGCCCTAGGCAATCAGGATAACAATGGGATTTAATCAAATCCCGCCAATTGCTCCTAGGATCTCAGAGTTTCCCTGGAATGAGAGATCTTTCCATTCACGTCTTTGTGAGAATTGCGAGCTCATTAGTCGACATTCGGGCCAACTTCGTGACCTCCCCATGGACATTGAGAGACTCGAGCATCTCTTCTGGTGAGGTAGCGCCGAGTGGTCCTTAGCTCCTTGGAGTGACTAGGAGTCACGCACTAGTGGTCGTGGCATGGAAGATTTATGATTCGGATCGGAGCTTGCCAGGTTGAAGTTGAGGTCTAGCAAGACCTCAGCCCGAGCTCATTTAGGAGGTTGGTAACCTCTAGCTCTATGACCAGGGAGGTCAGTGGTGGCAAGTTGCTTGCTCATGTCCTCATTGACTTTGTGAGACTGACTTTCAAGTATTGACGGTATGGGGCCCTCTGGCTCATTTGGGTTGACCTCTTAGTCTGGTTCGCCCATTATTACTTCCCTAGTGCATAAATTACCATCTTCAAGTCATTGCTACTATTGGGTCTGCCGATTCCTTGCAGTAGCACGATTCTGGGGTACCTTTTCATTCGTGTCTCTAGTTGAGAGCTACAAGCTGGCTTTATAATTTTTTGGCTTCGAGTAGAGTCATGCACACCTAGTCACAACATGAAAGGTACATGAGCAAGGCTGGAACTCACAAGGTCGCAGGTCGTGGTCTAGTGAGCCTCTGTTCTGCTCATTTGGAGGTCAGTGAGCTTGGGGCCCATCAGGGCGGTGAAGTCCTTGCCCACTCACACCTCGGGACTTGCCAACATGACCTTTGGGTATTTTAGATTACTGTCTATAGGTTGCAAGTCTTGCCTTCAGGCGTTGAGGATCACTATCTTGAGGCCGGGGACCCTCCCTTCAAGCATTAGAAATTACCATCTTCAGGCTACAGGTCTGACTTTCAGGCATTAAAAGTTACCATCTCCAAGTCTGCAATCTAGCTTTCAAGTATTCAATTGCTACTGTCTCTAAGCTACGATCGCTAGGACAATTTTTCTTGCAATTGTTTTTTGGGAGACTAATCTTTAGGTATTTTAATGATTACCACCTTGAAGTCGTGGCTCTCAGTAAAACAGCACCGTTTTCTTGCAACGGCCGTCTCTTGTGAAGTGGTGCATTCCTTTGTTTCTGGAAGCTTGACGTGAGATCACTATTGGAGGATTGAGAGAACACTACTGACAGATTATCCTCTAAAGAGGATTGAGAGAACACTACTGAAGAAGGATCCTCTGAAGAACCTCAGCATTCTCCTCAAGATGAGTCCATCCGCAAGTGTCGTTAGGAGAGTCGCCACGGGAGCTATGGACTAGCTTGTAAATCCATGAAGGAGAAGTTGGCCAAGGGGAAAATAACAGTCAGTAAGAAGGAGGCATCTGTTATCAAATCTGTGAGAAGATCTTTGAAGATTGCCTGGTTCGGGTTTCAGCAGCTCCAACCAGCATCACATTTCTAAGGAAAATGCTGCACTTTTTCTTCTTTTGTTTTCTAAGGAAGAGCTGGGGTGGGTTAGGTTATTGAACCATCGACCCGCCCCGAGCTAGGGGGGATCTATCCCGCTTTGAAGGTCCCAGGTTTCCTTGTTTGATCCAAATTCAGATTCTCCCAAATCTTAAGGATATTCTTAAACTCATCTTCCTATCAGAATTTCGCAAAGCTCCCTCATACTATTTCTCTCTTGTCTCCAGCACGAGCGTTTTGCCTCTCTCGAACGTTTTCTTCTCCCTCCAGTTCTTTATCGAGTGAGTTCCCTCTCTTTTTTTAGCAAAAGTTTACATCTCTCTTTTTATGTCGACTGTGTCTATCTCGTCCTCCTCTCGAGCTGGGGGATCCACACCCTCTTCCTCCTCCATAGGTTCAGAGAATGATGTTTCTTATCTTCCCCCCATGCTGGATAGTGCCCCTCTAGTGAAAACTGAGACCTTCGAGCTTTTTGCCACAGATTCTTATCTTACCCCTTCTATCCTAAGCCCTCATCTTGTCTTCCAGCTTTGAGGTGAGTTAGGTCTGGATTAGGACGTGATCAGAGCTGCCGAGGGACATTAACGTGCTTATAGCAAGCGTGACGAATACATAGTCCTCTACAGTGCTAATCTTAGGGGAGGCATTTCGCTCCGACATATCCACCCTTTGTTCTTCAATATTGCCCATTTTTAGCACTTTTCTTTGTCCCAGCCTGTGCCCAATTCCTTCCAGACAGTGGCTGCCTTCATAGCCACTTGCCACTTTTACAGAGTTCTGATTTCTTTGGAACTTTATTAATGCTTTTACATAATTGGTGTCTCTTCTGCGTCTAAGGGCGGCACAGGATATCTTCAGTTTGTCCCTTGCCATAAGTTAGTTGGTCCCTTCCAGTCCTCTGCAGGAGACTGGAAGCCTCTTTTCTTTTTTTCTTGTCTCCTAGACCATTCTCTTAGGCTTGAAAATTACCAGGATTGGAATTTAAATATTACCTTTTCAATGACCTTCCTGATTTGTCTATTGACTAAGTGGATAATAGGGATTTTATTTTGGGTCTAATTAATTCTGGCAAACCCACAGTGGAGTGCTCCTCACCAGTTTGGCCTGATGCCTTCCTCCGTTCTGCCGGGCTTGGACAACCGGCACAGCATGATCTCCCTTCCCTCAGGAAGTCCATGGGAATACCTTCTTCTGGTAGGTGGAGCACTTTGTGTTGATCGAATTCTTGTGTCTTCTGAATTGGTTTTGACATTCTTCTTTTTTGTGTTTTTGCAGTGATGAAGATTCCCACGTGGCTTAGTGCTTCTGGTTCCTCTAGGACCCTTGGGGGTAGAGGTCGGGGCTCTACTAGCCCTTCCCCATCTAGGACCCCAGTTGCAAGAATTTCCATTCCCCGAGGTCGGGGAAGAACTACTGTGGCTGAGAGGAGCTGAGGGGCCTCAAAATGAGACTCCACTGTTACGGGGATGACTCCTTCCAACAGACCTACTAAGATCTCCCTCTCCCTCTTCGCTTTATCCGGAGAAGGTCGCTTTGGGTCCCTTTGGAAAGGGAAAGAGCTTGACTGGAGGGAAAAGTTACTGACCACTATGCCTCACTTGAGTCTTCCAAAAAGCTCCTAGTCACAAGCTAGAGGAATGTTGCTAAGGCCACTACTACCAGCAAGAGCTTATCCAAGGCTTTGGATATGGTTGGAAAGAAAATGGAAGAGCAGGAGGAGCGTAACCATGAGCTTGAGGCCAGGCTGGAGGACCTGCAAGGGGTCTATGACGAGGAGGGCTTCCTTTCTAAGGAGAAGCTAGCGGAGGTCCCCGCTTTCCAGGAGTTCATGCAGTCCTTGCTAGGGCTGCAGCTTATGTCTTAGTATACTAGGACCGTGGATGAACTCAGGGAGCCCAATCCTAGGCTGAAGACCAATCCTGAAATTGATTCTCGTTTTTACCGTCTGGGTTGGTTGCTTCCCTCCCCTGGGAAAAAGAGGACCAAGAGGTGGCTTCCCTTGAAGAGATGGTGGCAGCAAAATCTTTGGCCAAGGTCAGTGAGGCTAGGGAAGCTCCTTCTAAGGAGGGGAAAGAGGTCGTGGGGCCGTTGATGGGGATAAGGAGGTTCTTGACATCACGCCCTATGCTATGGCCTCTCCTGAAGGTATCCCCATTTTTCCGAGTTCAAATTACTTTGCAAAAATGATTCCCTACATTTTGAATGCCTTCTTTGGGGGACGCATTTGACCTTTTTTCAAATCTCTTCATTTGTTCCTAGTTGCTCCCTGTCTGATCATGTTGTTGGCTTGCTCGACAGGCACTTCAGCCCTAACTCCTCCTGGCAGCTTTATTCCTGCCAGTATCCCAGTAGAGGAGGAGGATGACAGAGATGATGCCTCGCTAATGCAGCGTCCAGCTTGAAAATAATTTTGTGCTATCACTCCCAGGACCACCCCAAATCTCCCATTTTGATATTCTTGTTACTATTTGTTGTTTTGATGTAATGAATACTTTGCAAAAGTCTGTTTGTGTACTTTTGCTTTATTTTTTGTCTTTATGGACTACTTAGTGTTTTTCTGTTTCTGAACCGAGCAATATTTCCGCTTTTCATACACACAGCTTTTCAACAATTGCATGCTTGCATAATTGAACTGTCATTTGGTTAACTTAGATTAATACAGGCATAATGACTGTATAAAATTTAGGAGAACTTAGCTTTAAATCACGCTTAGCTCGTTGAGGTCATTGCTGAATGTGACCAGTAGGTCCAAGAGGTCTTTCGTATTTTAGATGACCTTTAGGCATAAAGCTTTTTTAAGTCTGCTAGTTTGTAGCTCCCTCATTTGTGGACTTCTTGGATTAGGTAGGGTCCCTCCCAACCTTCTTGCAGCTTGGTCAATTGACCTTCTTTCGCTCGCTTGTTGAAAAAATTTGTTACCAGCCTTTTGTATGTCCTATCCGCTTCAGATGCCTTGTTTTTGACTTCTTCAATTAGGTCGAGCTCTGCTCTTCTCTCCCCCTTGTTTAAGACTGAGTTGTACTTGGTCAGTTTTAAAGATCTTTCCCCAACCTCAACCAAATGGGGTTTCTCCTATAGCTTTTCTGGGTGTGGTCCTATATGCCCACAGTATGCTGGGGATCTCGTTTGGCCAATCCACATTGCGACCATCTTTCTCGAGCTCAGTGAGTCTCTTTTTGAGTCTTTCTATGATCGTTCAGTGTGTAGCCTCTATTAACCCGTTGGCTAGTAGGTAAGCCATAGATGTCATTCTTTGCTCAATGTGAAGGTTCTCGCAGAAGGTCTTGAATGGATCGCCAGTAAACTGTCGACCATTGTCTGAAATGGTGGCTCGTGGGATCCCAAATCTACATATAATGTCCCTCCATACAAAGGATTGGACCTTTTGAGATGAGATCACTGCCACGGGTTCCGCTTCGACCCATCTGGTGAAATACTCTACAGCGACCATGAGGAACTTCTCACCCTCGGCATTTTTCAAATTGAAAGGCATCTTGGTGTAGCAATAAGTCCCGACATTAGTGATGAAGGAGGTCTTTTCCATGTCTTCAAGGGCCATTGGAATCTAGTGGTACCTTTTGTATGCGTCGAGGAAACACAGCCACTGGTACCCGGCTATGAAGTCCACCATTTGGTCAATGTTGGGAAGGGGGTAAGAGTGTTTCTGGCAAAATTTGTTCAATGTGGTGAAGTCTACACACATCCTCCATGTCCTCTAATCCTTTGGTACCACTACAGGATTGGCCAACCATTCCGGGTACACTACCTTTTTCAGAATTCTAGCATCAAGAAGAGCTTGGACTTCCTTCGTTATGACCTCGTTGCGCTCTAGGGCAAAGGTCCACTTCTTTTACTTCACCGACTTGACCCCTGGCTTGAGCTCGACCGTATGTTCTACAATGGTTTGGTCGACTCCTTCAAGGTCGCTAGGCTGCCAGGCGTAGACTTCTAGATTTTTTTCAAGGGAATCCACCAGCTTCCGTTGAATCTTTGGGGGGCAGGAGCTCTCTAATTTTAATCCCTTTCTCAGGGAATTTAGGATTAAGGAAGACTTTCTCTCCCTTTCCGGTACCCTAAATTCTAAAATGGTCATCCTCTTTAGGGAGGTCAATGCACTCCTATGGTTTGGGGTCCAAGGTGCTCTCTTTGTTAACCTCAACTAGGTAACACTCCGCAGCCCTTTGCCTATCTCCTTCAATGGTAATCCAAACCCCTCCGACCTGGATTCTCATGTTGTAGCTTAGCAAGGAGATCTTTGCTTTTAAGTTCATGACTCCCCTGCAACCAAGTATGGCATTGTAGGTCCCGAGGGCATCTACAACCATCAATCCATCATCTTGGTGACTTCCTTGCCGTCCACTCGGACTGTGGTTGGGACTCTCAGGATTCTGTCGGCGTAGGTCATACTACAGTTGAAACTGGTCAGTGCAGTGTCTGATTTCTACAGCGAGCTTGCGGTAGAGGATATTGACTGCACTTTCGGTGTCTACCAGGATTTTCCTCACCAGGAAGTCACCAACCTGGATTGACACCATTAGTTGCTCTGAATCTCCCCTCTCGAGCTCGTTTTGATTTCCTCTCTATGGCATTTATTTCACCGACTAGGGCCCTTTGATTTTGCGGGGCCACTGCTGGCCTTCTTTTGTAAGCCACTCAATCTCACGTTTGAGGTCAAAGAAATCCTCCATGAGATGGCCATGATCCTTATGGTAGTGGCAAAACTTTGTCTGGTCTCTCTTGGCAGTTGGACTCTTCAGGGGCTTGCGCAACTTGAGAACGCCTTTCTTTTCCATGACCATGATGACCTCAACCCGTGATGTCTTGAGTGGCGTGAGTAGAAGGTCAGGGATGGTTTTCCTTCTTTTGTATGAGATTCCCAAGGGATCTTTTCTGCCCTGCTTTGTTTTCTAAGGACTCCTTTGATGTCCTTTGTTGTCTCTGTCTATGGCGAGGTGAAGCGCGGGATCTTCTTTTGAACCGCAGTTTCTTCAGCCTTGATCTACTTTTCTAGGAGTGTCAGCCTTAATTGTTTTTACCAGCTCCTCGGCTAGCTTGAGGGCCACATACCCCCTCGCAACCATTGCTTGAATGCAGTGATGTAGATGGCATCATTCTGATGCTTGATCTCCACTACTTCGTCTTTGAAACGAATGTAATAGCTTCGGGTGCTCTCACCAAACTTCTGTTTGATGAGGAAGAGGTCATTGATATCTTTCTCGCACCTCGTGCTGCTTTGATAGTTTTTCAGAAATAGCTCTTTCAGTTGTGCCTAGCTTGAGATGCTTGCCTCAGGGATTCCTTTGCACTATCACTGGGCCTTCTTAATCAGCGTGGACCTGAAGGCTCTACATTTGATGTGGTCGGGGTGTTCAAACATCTCCATATAGGCGACGTACTTGTCAATGTGTTGTTGTGGCTCCCAGTACCATCATATTTTTTCTCCAGTTGTGGAGCTTTGAAGCCTAAAGGCATCCTAGCTGTTTGGATGCTATGGACAAACAACGAGGGCTGGATTAGATCAAAAATGTTTTGTCGCTTTTGATTGATTAAGGAAGCTGCTCTCCTCAGTGGGTTGGGATCTACCCCTAGGGCGTTTTCGCCTGTCATTTCAATCAGGCTACGATGAGGTGGTATCCTTACCCCAAGTGGAGTTCGCAGCGAGATTCCCTGCTCTTTAGGGGCTGCATCCTATCCTTGGCTTGTAGAGATGGCAGCTCGATTGCGCCTATGTCTTAAGTCATACCCCCTTTAATATTTGAGGGTCTCCCTGAGGTCGATCAGAGATAAAGTCCTTGCTCCTTGTGACCTTCGTTCTGGCCAACCCGCTTCTCGAACTGCAGCATTGCATAGGGGGTCAGTCTTTGCCTCTGAAGGTTGAAACCTGTTTGGTACAGTATGCCTAGTTTGACTCCTAGGTGGTGGCGTTTCTCTTCGAGAAGGCATCGAAGTAAGCCTAGTGGAAATGTATATCTTCTACCTGAGATTCCCTCCAAGGCAGCCACCATCCTTTCCATTAGATGCACCGGCATGGATACCAGAGTTCCACTAGATCTCTGCAGCCTTGGTGGCTTGGAGTTATTGCCATTTGCAATGAGATCTAGGTGTCTCTCTTGTGGCCCTTCTTGCGCCAGCGTTTGGTTGGCCGAGATATTCTGGGGTGGGCTGGGCTGTGCCGATGAATGCTGGCCTTGCTGAATGCTCAGCCCCGGTTGCCGTCAGTGATAGCCTGTGTTGGCGGAGGCATTTCTGGCACTATCTCTTCAGTGCACAATTGCATTTTGGCTAGCGGCCTACCGTAGTGTGAAAGCTGAACACGTGAATGCTGTGATTGAATTATCCGAATAGCTTTATTTTGTTTTGAGTTTGGGAAAAAGTTAAGCTTTTTTATTCTGATTTCCCATAGATGATGCCAGAAGTGATAGGGTCCAAAAGTGATGTGCCGGATCACCTCGCAAATCCTGATGGAGCTCCACCGACAGCAGCCTGAGAAGATAAGAAAGAGAGGTCACCGGAGTGGGCTGTCGCCCAGGGAAGAGCTTCGATGCCTAAGTTAGTATTCTAGGAAGGTTTTCCGGTAAGGATTGTTCTCAAGAAAGCAAGAGAGTTCTTTTTTCCCCTCCCCCCAGACTGATTGGGTGTTTTTGTTTAATCAGAAAAATGATCCGTTACCTCCAGGAATTCGGTTCCCTAAGCACTCTGGATAACTGTGGGATTTAATCAAATCCCGCCCGTTGTTCCTAGGATCTCAGAGTTTCCCTGGAGCGAGAGATCTTGCCATTCACGTCTCTGTGAAAGCTGCAAGCTCACTAGCCGACCTTCTGGCCAACTTCGCGACCTCCCTATGGACATTGAGAAACTCAATCATCTCTCCTGGTGAGGTCACGCAGAGTGGTCCTTGGCTCCTTGGAGTGACTAGGAGTAGTGTGCCAATTGTCATGGCATGGAAGATTTATGATTCGGATCGGAGCTTGCCAGGTCTAAGTCGAGATCTAGCAAGACCTTAGCCTGTCATTTAGGAGGTCGAGGACCTCTAACTCTATGACATGGGTAGTCAGTGGAGGCAAGTTGCTTGCCCAAGCTTCCTCGTTGACTCTGTGAGACTGACTTTCAGGTATTGAAGGTGTGGGGTCCTCTGGCTCATTTGGGTTAACCTTTTTGTCCGAGTCCTGCCCGTTTCACCCATCAAAGAGACTTCAAAGAAATTGCTTCTGTAAGGTTACTTGACCTCTTCAAAGAAATTAATATTGAAAATATGTGTTAACGTTTATTAAAAAAGCAAACCCTCTCTAATTTGAAACAAATATAAGGGACTCCAAAAAAATTTCCTCTAGAAGTATTTTTAAATTTTTGCTACTCGTGTGTTTGATTTGAATAATGTTTAATTCCAAGTTTCAATAAATTTTGTTTTCTTTCTTGAAAATTTTTTTTCTTCTAAATTTTAAGTGAGATATTTTATTTAAAAAGGTTTGCCATTAAGATCAATTTGTTTATTAATATTGATTTTGATGCAAAATTTGAAATTGAAAAGGATAGCGATCATAACCTCTCGAAAGCAACATGTTCAGGAATCAGTGGACCAAGACTTTGGCATCAACTCTTTTGAAGGTGGAGTCAACTTTATTATTAATGTCATTATTTATCACTAAAAATATGATTTAATAAGGAGTGCATTTGGCTTTTATGAAAGTTACCCATCTATCCATCTCATTAATATGCTTAGTGGTGACACCACCATTAAACAAGTAGATGTAAGTCCCTTAAATTAAAGAGATGATTGATAAAATTTTATATTAAAAATCTACATAGGTTAAATTGCAGAGGAGTATTGTTTAGTCTTAAGTTTCAATAAATTCTGTTTTCTTTTTCATTTTTTTGAAAAAAAATTATGATTTGATAATTCTATATATTGCATTTAAATTCTAATTTTTATGTGATATATTTTATTTTTAAAAAAATTACCATTGAGACCAATTTGCTGATTAATATTGATTTTGATGCGAAACGCTGAATTGGAAAGGATAGAATTAATGACCTCTCAAAAGCATAATATTTACGGATGACCAAGACTTGTCGTCAAATTTATTATTGTTATTATTTATCACTAAATATGATTTTTTTTTAAAAAAAAAATTATTAAATACAATGACATTTATCATGCTTTTAATATTTGAAAATGTTGATACTAGCATTTCTAGTTCAAGCATATTTTAGAATATAAAATGCATTGAGATAATTATTGCATTTATTTTATTGTAAGAATTACACGTGATTAGTTTCTAAATATAATTTTTTGCATTAATAATTTTATATTTACACGAGGTTTTAGATAGTTCAATCAAAGTTTTATTTATTTATTTATTTTTGTAAGAATTAATCTTTTCTTTAATCATTCCAGCTAGTTATTATTATTCTTTTTGAAATATATGCTTTTGATTGATTCATTTTTTTTATCATTAACCCATTAAGTACTTTTGGTTAGTTTTATTTGTTTATCCTTAAAATGAATAAAATGTGTCCAGGATATTAATACACATAAGAGAATTATTAAACAATATTTTACTTCCTTAAATTAAAGAATTTTATTCAACATATTTAGAAATGAAAATCACTAATTGTTCTTCTTCCATTGTCTTTTCAATTGAAATAAATCACAGTCGATAAATAATTTTCACTAAGAAAAACAATACATAGATGAAACGTTTTTCAACGGAAACATAATTTCAAAATGAGATATTAATATTAAAAATATCTTTCATCCCAAACATCATGCCAACAAGGACAATCAAGTCTTGGTAATCAGCGAGCAGTGTATTGACGGTAATGTTCTTCCCATTTTGGCCAGCTCATCATTGATTTCAAAATTTGATGACATTTTTAAGAATCCTGTCAAAAGTACCAAAATAGCCAACCGTAAATTGTTTAGGGATGATAAAGGCCATAAAAAAAAAACTTTAAGGACCAGAGCTTCCAAAGGATTAAATTTTGAGGATTAAATAGTAGAATAACTCAAAATATTATTTTGAATTCTTAAATTTAAAGTTTAAAGTTTAGTCTTATAAAGTTATTGTCGCAAGTATGGAAAAATAAATATTCTGTTAATTAGAAGGTATTGGGTTGCAATAAAAATGTGCAATAGAAGACTTTGAACCTACCATTGTCTACTTGCATTCATAATATTTATATTCAATTTGTCCAGAAATAAATGTCTCATATTCCATTTTGGATTTTTCGAAATTGAATATCTCATTTTCTAAACTAGTAAAAAAAAATTTATTAAGACAATTGACAATGCAATGTTTTAATGAGTTAAGTCAAATTTTTTTACTAGAAAGCGTGCAAGTTAAACTAGAACATTTAATCCCAGACAGAGGACGGGAGTATTGCATTTGATGAGATCAAATCTTCCAATCTCGGTTGAATTGAAAGGAATCCCTAATAAAAATCAGAATCCCTATTAATAATCATAATGGGCTATGCTTCATGACCAAGAAACCTTCCCATCTAGGGCAGTTTCACTTCTCACTACAAGGAGATATAGATGCTCATCTTGTTTTTTGGGTAGTTCACTCCATGATTAAGGAATCAGCTAGAACAATAATGACACCCAAAAATAATTTATTGATTCTTTTCAATAAATTTTTTTTATTCTCTAAATCTGATTTGAATGTCGAAAAAATCTCCTCAAGTCAATTCTCGTGACTTCTCTTACTTGCGTTTTTATTTTGTAAATTGTGATTCTCCTCAACTTGCTGTGGTGAATCAGATAACAAAACTCGACTCCATTAATTTAACTACAATATTTATTATTTTAAATTATACAAAATTAAGAATAGCATTATCTTTTTAGTGATGGGATCCAAAAGAGTTGGATCGGGTCAGCCCACAGATCCTGATGGAGTTCCGCGATCAGCAGCCTAAGAAAGTGAGAGAAAGAGGTCACCGGAGTGGGCTGTCACCCAGGAAAGAGCTCTGATGCCTAAGTTAGTATTTCGGGGGAGTTTCTGGTAAAGACCGTTCTCTGGAAAGCAGGAAAGCTTTGTTGTCGAATTAATTGTGTTTTTTGTTTAAGTAGAGAAAGAATCAGTTACCTCCTGGAATTTTGCTCCGTATCACATAACAGTAGATAGTTAGGATAATTGTGGAATTTAGTTGAATCTAGCCAATTGCTCCCAAGATCATGGAGTTTTCCTGGAATGAGAGATCTTGCCATTCACGTCTGTGTGAGGTTTATGAGCTCACTAACCGTCTTGCAGACCAACTTCGCAACCCCCCCGTGGATGTTGAGGATCTCAAACATCTCTTCTGGTTAGGGTGCTCTGAGTGGTCCTTGGCTCCTTAGAGTGGCTAGGAGTTGAGCATCGGTGGTCGTAGCAAGGAAGATTTATGATTCGGATTGGAGCTTGCTAGGTCAAAGTCCGGCTTTGGCAAGACCTCACCTCGAGCTCATTTAGGAGGTCGATGGCCTCTAGGTTGGTAACCTGGGAGGTCAATGGTAGCTAGTCGCTTGCTCACGTGTCCTTGTTGACTTTGTGAGTCTGACTTTCAGGTATTGAAGGCATGGGACCTTCTGGCCGATTCGGGTTGACTTCCATCCGGGTCCTGCCCGTTTGAGTTAACTAGTCTGGTTGTGCTTGTTTCACCCATCATTATCCCCCTTTAGGCCTAGTGAGCTTAGAGATCGTTGGTGAATAAATTGGCATCTTCAAGTCGTCGTTAGTGCAGGGTCTGTCGATTCCTTGTAGCAACTAACTTCAAGGGTATCTTTTACATCAGCTTCTCTAGTTGAGAGCTACAAGCTGGCTTATAATTGTTTGGCTTCAAGGAGAGTTGCGCACACCAGGTCGCGATATGGAAGATATGTGAGCAAGGCTGGGGCTCACAATTTCGTGAGTCGTGGTCTAGTGAGGCCTTTGTTATGCTCATCTGGAGGTCGATGACCTTTGGGTCCATGACCCCCGAAGTTGGTGGTAGAGAATCCTTATCCACTCATACCTTGGGACTCGCCAATGTGACCTTCGGGTATTATAAGTTACCGTCTGTAAGAGGCGAATTTGACCTTTAGGCATTGAGATTCACCATCTTGAGGCCGGGGACCATTGCTTCAGGTATTAGAAGTTACCATCTGTAGGCTGCAGGTCTGACTTTCAGGTATTTAGAAACTACCATCTCCAAGTCTTTGATCTGACTTTCAGGTTTTCAATGGTTACCATCTTTAAGCAGCGATCTTTTGAAAGCTTGAACAGCTTTCTCGTAACTATTTGTGAGGCTGGCCTTTAGGTATTTTAGGACTTACCATCTTGAGGCCGCAGTTCTTGGTAAACGGTGCCGTTTTCTCGAAACAGATATTTTATTGGAAGGATGCATTCCTTTGCTTTTGGAAAGCTTGGCAGGAAATTTGTGCACTAGAATCCTCCCGCTTGTATTTGGTAGCTCCAACCCGCTTCTTTTCTAAAGAAGCGCTGAGCCTTTACTCTTTCTGTTGTGAGAGGAAGTTGGGGAGAGCCATGTTTTTGAACCATCGACCAGCCCTAGATCCAAGGAAACTGACCCGTTTTATAGGATCAAGGTTCCTTTTATTTGATTCAAATCCTGATTCCCCCAAATCTCAGAGATTTGCATAAGCTCTTTTTCATCCTGTTAGGAATCTCCAAAGTTCCTATCTATTTCTTCTTGCTCTTCTTTAGCTCGAATACTTTGCTTCTTTAGGACGTTCATCTCTTCTTTCATGACTTCATCGAGTGAGTTTTCCTCATCCTTCTCTTTTGAAAAGATTATATTTTCTTTATTTTTTCTGCATGTCAATTGTGTCCTTCCTCTCGGACCGAAGGGTCTACGTCTTCCTCTTCCTCCATTGATCTAGAAAACGGATTTTTTTATTTTCCCCCGACATTACCTGGGGCTCCTTTGGTGAAAATCGAGACCTTCGAGCTCTCTGAAATAGAGGCTTATTCTATAGCTTCCGTCTTGAGCCCTATCCTTATCTTTCAGCTTTGTGGTGAGTTGGGCCTGAGCAAGAGTGTAATTGTTGCTGCCAAGAGGCATGAGCATGCCTATAGTAGGCGTGATGGACACATAGTAATTTATAGCGTCAACCTCAAGGGAGGTATCTTGCTTAAATATATTCGCCCTCTGTTTTTTTATATTGCTTACTTTTGGGGCTTTTCCTTGGCCCATCTCGTTAACAATTCCTTTTGGGTGGTGGCTGCCTTCATGGCCACCAGCCCACTTTACAGAGTTCCAGTTTCTCTGGAGCTTTTTAGGTGTTTCTACAAATTGGGGGTTTCTTTTGCGGTCACGGGCGCCTCTAGGTATCTCCAATTCACTTCTCAACACAAACTAGTTAGTCCATTTCAGTCCTCTGCGGGGGAGTGGGAACCCTTGTTTTTCTTTGTTCGCCTCCCTCATCATTCTCTCCAACCTGAAGCTTATCCAGATTGGAACCTCAATCGCACATTTTTGAACGAGCATCCCCATTTATCAGTTGCCCAGGCTGAGCATAGGGACTTTCTTTTTGACCTGGCTGACTTCTGTAAACCCAAAATAGGATGCTCTGCCGCAGTATGGCCTGAGGCTTTCCTCCATTCTGTCGGGTTAGGACGACCAACAGAGCACGACCTTCCTTCACTCAGGAAGTCTTTGGAGATATCTTCTTTGGGTAGGTGGAGTTTTTTGTCTTCGTAGAACTCTTGGTTCTGACAGCTTTTCCTTGTTTCTGCAGCAATGAAAACACCTCAATGGCTTAATGCTTCCAATTCCTCTAGGACCTCCGGGGGTAGAGGTCGAGGTTCTACTGGTCCTTCCCCTACTAGAACCCTGGTTGTCAGAATTCCTATTCCACTGGGTCGGGGAAGAGCTGCAGTAGTTGAGAGGACTCAGGGGGCCTCTAAGCGAACTTCGACCGCCGCTAGAATGAAGCCTTCCGATCGGCCTATCAGGATCTCGACCTCATCTTTTTCGCTATCTTCCTCGGGTCCAGAGAAAACTATTTTAGGCTCTTCTAGGAAAGGGAAAATGTTGGCCACCCCTGGTTCCAAACCTTCTTTCTTGGGTTGGGCCATCGAGGAGGTCGCGGGGACCTTGAGGAAACTGGGAGACTCTGCTCTAGCTGCCCACACTGTTGAGGGGAGTGGAAGGTGGGTCCCTGACCTGGCCATGGAAGCATCTGACTCTTTATTCCAATGGCCCCATTCTCAATCCTTCCTAATAGAGTGTGTTCCGTCAGTTGACCGGGAGATCTGCCATCAGCTGACTGATAAGGAGGTCAAGAAATTTATGGCTTCCTACCTCGTTAGGGTAGGTTTCTTCTGATGATTTTGGTCTGTCTTTACTCTTTTTCAGCCTTTATCCACCAATTTATTCCTTTTCCCTTTTGCAAGGCCATGTGATCTTGGGTGAGCTGTTGATGAGGCAGGTTGAGAAAGCCTCCAAGGACCGAGAGTTTGCCTCCCTGATTGAAGAGCTTCAAGGCACCAAGGTCCACATGGAGAAAGTGGTCGCTGAACTCTCCGCTTCTGCTGAATCATCCAAGCACCTTCTCGTCGCGTGCCGAAAGGAAGCTATTAGGTGAAGTATTGAGTAGGCAGATTGAGAAAGGATCCAAGGATCGGGAGTTTGCCTCCCTGATTGAAGAGCTTCAAGGAACCAAGGTTCGCCTGGAGAAAGAGGTCGATGAACTCTCCGCTTCTACTGAATCTTCCAAAAACCTGCTCGTCGCGTGCCAAAAGGAAGCTGTTGAGGCCGGAGCGGCTAGTGAGAACATCTCTAAAGTTTTGGTCACGACCGAGAAGAGACTGGCTGAGTAGGAGGAGCATGCCGAAGTGCTTGAAGCTAGGCTGGGAGAAGTTCAAGGACTCTATGACGAGGAGGGCAACCTTGTTGTGGAAAATCTGGAGGTGGTCCTTGCTTTTCAAGAATATTTGCAATCTCTGCTGGGGCCCCAATTGATATCCCAGTATACTGTTATTGTGGACGAGCTCAAGTTACTAAATCCCGGGTTGAAGACCAACCCTACAACTGACTCCTACCTTTATCGTCCTGGGTTCACTGCTTCCCTGCCCTGGGAGAAAGAGGACTAGGAGATGGCCTCTCTTGAAGAAGTGGCTGTAGCGAAGTCCTTGGCTCAAGTCAGTGAGGTTGGAGAAGGAGATTCTAGGAAGGGGAAAGAGGTTGTGGAGGCTGTTGCTAATAGCGAAGAGGTCCTTGATATTATCCCCTATGCCATGGCATCCCCTGAAGGTATTCCCATCTTTCTAGGCTCAGATTATTTGGCAAAAATATTTCCCCAACTGTTGAATGCCTTCTTTGGGAAAGGTACTTGACCTTTTCCAACCTTTCTCATTTATTCCTGAATGTTCTTGCTTGACCCTGCTATTGGCTTGATTGACAGGTACTTCAACTGCAGTTCCTCCTAGCAGCTTTATTCCTATTAGCACCCCAGCAAAAGAGGAGGAGGATGGTGATATCCCCCAATTGCAATGCCAGGCCCGGAAGCAGGATTGAGCTTTTCTTGAAAACGACTTTTAGTGCCTTCTACTCTGGTTCTTTTATTGTTGAGTATTGAATACTTTACAGGGGTCTCTTTGTGGCCTTTTGCTTTACCTCTTTTTTTTTTTTGCACTTGATCCTCATCGAGAATCTATTTATGGCTCTCTGTTCTCTCTCTTTTTTATAAAATTGCTCAGTATTTTCTACTTCTGCTTTGAGCAATGTTTCTGACCTTCATACTCATAGTTTTTCAAACAATTGCATGCTTGTATAATTGAACTGTTTTTTCATTCAGGCAACTTAAATTAACACAAGCATAACAACCACAAAAGCAATAAAAGAACTTAGCTTTAAACTGTGCTGAGCTTGTTGAAGCTGGTGTTGAGGTCGTTTTTTAGTCTTTGGGGTCGCCATGATCTGGCAGGTCCATGAGGTTTTTCATATCTTAGATGACCTTTAGTCATAGAAATTTTTTAAATCACAGGCATTCCAAGGTCTCAGGAGTTATCTTCCTTCGAGATTGTCTAACTTGTAGCTCCCTAATTTGTGGACTTCTTGGATTAGGTGTGGTCCTTCCTAGCTTTCTTGTAGCTTGGTCAGTTGACCTTGTTTGCGAACATTTGACCTTTTGAGGACCATTTCTGCAACTGTAAAGTGTCTTTCTTTCACTCACCTGTTGAAAAAATTTGTTACCTGCTTTTTGTAAGTTCTATCTACTTTAGTTGCCTTGTTTCAGACTTCTTCGATGAAGTCAAGCTCTGCCCTTCTCTACCCCTTGTTTAAGACAGTCAGTCTTAAAGACATCATTCCAACTTCAACTAGCATTATCGCTTCTGCTCCAAAGCACAAGCTAAATAGGATTTCTCCAATGGCTTTTCTGGGCATGGTTCTATTTGCCCATAAGATGCTTGGGATTTTGTTTGGCCAGTGTGCCTGGCGACCATCTCTCTCGAGCTCAATGAGCCTCTTCTTCAGTCCTTCTAGGATTGTTCGGTTTGTGACCTTTGCTAGCCCGTTGGCTTGTGGGTGAGCCACGGAGGTCAATCTTTACTTGATGTGAAGATTTTCGTAGAAGGTCTTGAATGGGTCACCGATAAATTGCAGGCAATTGTCTGAGATGATGGCTCGAGGGATCCCAAATCAGCATACAATAATTCTTGACACTAATGATTAAACCTTTTGCGATGAGCTCACCATCATTACTTCTGCTTCAACCCATTTGGTGAAGTATCCTATAGCAACTATGAGGAATTTGGCACCCCCCACTCTTTTTGAGAAGGGTCCAAAGATGTCAATTCCCCATATGTCAAATGGCACTGAGGCATTGATGGGCTGGTATTTCACAGATGGATGTGATTTGTTCCCATGTAGCTGACAGCTTGTGCATTTCTGTATGATTGTCTCAATGTTAGAGACCATTGTGGGCCAATAATACCCCGTCCGTAGGATCTTTTTGGCGACAGTTTTTGCCAATACATGAGAGCCACATATGCAGCCGTGTACCTTATCAATCACATATTTTCCCTCCCTTGGGCTTAAGCATTTGAGTAGTGGCCATGTGTCTGACCTTCTGTATACCTCATCCTCTCCTATTAGGACATAGCGAGGTGCCCATCTTCGAAGTTGGCATGCTTCCTTCTGGTTTCGTGGAGGTTGCCATGTTTAAGGAATCTGAAGATTGGGTATCTCTAGTCTGCTTGATCCTCTATAACCAGGCATTCTTCTTGACCAATGCTGGGAGAGAGTAACTACTCTATAAGTAGTTCAGCATTCGTTCCCGCCACCTCTCGGTAAACTTTGGATAGTGTGTCTGCTTCTGAATTTTTCTCTCTTGGAATCTACTCAATGAGGAAGTTTTGAGATCATGTCTCTTACCTTTTTGAGATACTTGACCATATTATCTGCTCTGGCTTTGTATTCTCAGCGACCTAGTTGGCTACAACTTGTGAGTCTGTTTTGGAGTATAGTTTTTGCACTTTGAGAGCTCTTATAAGCCGTAGACTTGCTCAGAGAGCTTCATATTCGGATTCATTGTTCGAGGCTGGGAAGTTGTACCTCACAGAGTAAGGGATTCTCACTCCGTTAGGGCTGATCAGTACAATCCCCACACCTAAATTCTCTTTTTCCGTGTACCAGTCCGAGAACATGTCCCATATCATTTTCACAAGTACTTGTGTGCTCTAATGGAGCTTTGGTACATTCTTCTATGAAGTCTAAGAGAGCTTGAGCTTTAATGGCTTTCCTAGGTTCAAATTGGATTTGATATCCTGAAAGCTCGAGAGACCACTTCATTGTCCTACGTGAAAGTTCAGGCTTTGCGAGAGCTTGTTTTAGCGGCAAATTGGTTAGGACTCTTTTTTTGTAAGCTTCAAAATAAGGCTTTAATTTCCTTGAGGTGATAATGATAAGGTACAGAAATTTCTCGAGGTCCGTATATCTAGTTTTTGGACCTCGGAGTAAATGGCTAACGTAATAAATAGGAAATTGCTGACTAGTTTTCAGTTACAGTGAGGTACATACAGATTTCTTCTCCTGATATCGGGGAGACAAGTTGAGGAGGTTTCCCAGAAAATTCTTCAGCTTGATGAACGCCTCCTGACAGCTTTCAGACCACTGAAAGTTCTTTGGCTTTTTTATGACTTCATAAAATTTTTCCCCTTTGTCTTCCATCTTGCTGATAAAACGTCCTAGTGCTGCCATTTTTCCTACCAGACTCTGTACCTCCTTGAGGTTTCTAGGAGGTGCCATATCCAGTAGAGCTTTGATCTTGTCTGAGTTGGCATCGATGCCTCTCTCTAAGATCATGAAACCTAGGAATTTTCCTGTAGGGACTTAGAAGGTACATTTCTCCGGGTTGAGCTTCATGTGAGTCGCTTTCATGGCTTGAAAGGTTTCCCGGATGTCTTCTATGAAGTCTTCTGTAGTTTTAGATTTACCACTATGTCATCCACGTAGACCTCTATGTTCCGCCCAAGCTGCTTCTTGAAGACCTTTTGCATTGCTCGTTGACATTTTGCCCCGACGTTTTTTAAAACCGAAAGGCATCTTGGTGTAGCAATAGGTGTAACAAAAGAGGTATTTTCCTTGTCCTCAAGAGCCATCGGAGTCTAGTGGTGCCCTTTGTATGCATCAAGGAAGCATAGCCACTAGTATCCGACTGTGGAGTCCACCATCTAGTTGATACTGGGAAGGGGGAATCCTTCGGGCAATATTTATTAAGTGTGGTGAAGTCCACACACATTCTCCACTTCCTTTCTTTCTTCGGGACCACAACCGGATTGGCTAGCTATTCTAGGTACACCACCTTTTTCAATATTCTTGCATCGAGAGGAGCTTGGACTTCTCTTGCAATTACTTCGTTACGTTCGGGTACAAAGCTTCTTTTCTTTTGTTTTACTGGTTTAACATCCTGTGTCAGCCCATCCTTGTGTCCGGCAATTGTTCAGTCTTCTCCCTCGAGGTCGCTGGGCTGCCAGGCGAAGACCTTCAAATTTTCTTCAAGGGAGTCCACCACTTTTCCCTTGATCTTTAGAGGTAAGAGCTCTCCAATTTGAATTCCTTTCTTAGGGAATTTAGGGTTGAGAAATACTTTCTCCAATTTTCCGGCTGCTTGAATTCTGAGGTGGTCATCCTCTTTTGGGAGGTCCATGCACTCCTCTTGTTTCGGCTCTAGGGAGCTTTTTTCATTGTCTTCCGTGAGGTAACATTCAACAGCCTTTTGTCTATCTCCTACAAGTGTAATCCAAGTGCTACCGACCTGGATCCTTGACGCAAAACGGAAACAATGGAGGGGATGATAGAACCTCAACTGCATCAACTTCACTCGAAAGTCTTTTACAGAAAAGGGCGAATCAAGAATAAAACGACAATATTCTTGACACACTATGATAATCGAATTTTATTGAATGAGAAAACTCAAATAGTCGAAAAAACAAGGTCTGCCGAAAAAACAAACAAAAACGGCAATAAATAAACCCTAAACCAAAAATATGAAAAATTACAAAAAGACCCCAAAAGTTTTTAAAAGGCCCAAAAGTCTACCCAGATGACCCCAGATGACCAAAAATCGGAGTTAGTCACGACGTAGCCCACAAGTCCTCATTGAAATAAAACAGCCTTAATCAGACTAGGAAATAAAAAAAAAATCAGGAAGAAAACAATAAAAAAATAAAACAAGTTTCTAAATAAAATTCTATCTAATTAAAGAAGTAAAATTATTAAACAATCTTGATCTTGCTCGTCTACTTGTACTGCGTCAGATGGCTACTCGGTTGAGCCTGTCTCTTAGGTCGTACCCTCTTCTGTTGCTGAGGGTCTCTCTAAGGTTGGTCACTAGTGGGGTTATCGCTCCTTATGAAATTTGTTTTAATTGACCTGCTTCTGGATCTGCTTTTTTGCACATTCCTTGCTTCTGAAGGCCGAGGCCTGTCTAGCTGAGTGTGCCCGGTTTGGCTCCTGGGCAGCTGTGTATCCCTTGGAGAGGGCATTGGAGTACGCCTAGTGGAAACATAATCCCACCTACTAGAGATCCTTTCCAAGGCTGACACCATTCTTTCCATTAGATTTGCAGGCATGGATACTTAGGATTCTCCATACCTTTGTGGCTTGGGCGGCCTGGAGTTTTTGGCATTCGCCGTGAGATCTGGATGTCTATGTTGCCGACCTGTGGTTGGCCGAAATACTATGGGATGGGCCGGACTGTGCCAGCAGTTGCTGGCCCTATTGTGTGCTGGGCCCTCGATTACAGTCATTGACGGCCTGCACTGGCGGTGGTATTTCAGGCCCTATTTCTCCAATGCCTAATTGTGTTCTGGCTGGTGGCCTGCCACGACATGGCGGTTGAACACACGAAGGCTGTGACTGAACCATTAGGACTGTTTTATTTGTTTTAGTGTATGGGAAAGAGGCTAGGCTTTTTTGTTATCGCTTTTCCCACAGACAGGACCAGAAGTGATGGGGTCCAAAAGAGTTGGACCAGGTCACCCGATAGATCCTAATGCAGTTTCCTGAGAAAATGATAGAAAGAGGTCATCGAAGTAGGCTATCACCCAGGACAGAGCTCCAATGCCTAAGTTAGTATTTCAGGGGAGTTTTCTAGTAACGACAATTCTCTGGAAAGTAGGAAAACTTCGTTGTCGGATTGATTGTATGTTTTTTGTTTAAGTAGACAAAGAATCAGTTACCTCCTAGAATTTTGCTCCGTATCAGGTAACAGCAGACAGTTAGGATAATTGTGGGATTTAGTTGAATTCTGCCAATTGCTTGTAAGATCATGGAGTTTCTGTAGAACGAGAGATCTTGACATTCACATCTCTGTGAGAGCTATGAGCTCACCAATAGCCCCCCCCCCCCCCACCCCCGAGGATGTTGAGGATCTCAAACATCTCTTCTGGTTAGGTCGTGCCGAGTGGTCCTTGGCTCCTTAGAGTGGTTAGGAGTCAAGCACCGATAGTCATGGCATGGAAGATTTATGATTCGGATCGAAGCTTGCTAGGTCGAAGTCGGGGTCTGGCAAGACCTTAGCTCAAACTCATTTTAGAGGTCGATGGTAGCTAGTCGCTTGCCCACATGTCCTCATTGACCTCGTGAGTTTGACTTTCAAGTATTGAAGGCATGGGACCTTCTGACCCATTCGGGTTCACTTACGTCCAAGTCCTGTCCGTTTCAGTTGACTAGTCAGGTCGTGCCCGTTTCACCCATCAGGTAGATATCTCTCACAATCTAAAGTTTTTAGAGAGAGAGAGAGAGAGAAAGGTACGTTTTTGGAGCAATTTTTTTCAACTAAATCATAACTTCAAGAAAAAGACATTACAATGGAAATTTTATTACCCAAACACAACTTCAAGAAGACCATTTCTAACACACAAAAAAAAAAAAAATCCAATAGCCAAACACACCTTCAAGAAGATATCACAGCGAAAAATTCTCCAATATAATATAATATTAACATATCATATTGTCTATGCGGAAATAACGGTTACTACTTGATTATTAGACAAAATTTATATTTCACAAGAAATTTTAAATTTTATTTGTTTATTTATTTAGGAGTGCTTGAGTCAATTTGCACTTATCTCGACTGTTTGGCTAGGAATTGCAACTTAATAAAGTTAAAGGATGCAATTAGACCGAGTTCGTGCTGCACCTCCGAACCATTCAATCACACTTTGCGTGCATGCTTTGCACTTCATAACATTTCCAATCCTATATCTTATACATTCAATTGAAACTATAAAACTTTGCATCTATTAGAGTACATACTTCATATTAGACTAATAAAAATTTTTTGTGTCTTTTAATTATATATATATATAAATATATATATATTATAAAGTAATCTCTAAAAAAATATAAACTAACTCTTAAAAACACATAGAACATATAATAATTATTTATTTGTATAATAAGGAATATTAGAAGATTAGTTATCCTTTATAATTCAAAAAAATTAATATTGAACTTCTATATTAACGTTTGTTAAAAAAGTAGACCCACTTTAATCGGAAAGAAATATATGAGACTCTAAAGAAATTTCCTCTCAAAGTATTTTCAAATTTTGGCTTCTTGTGTCCGTTTCAAAGGAATTTCCTCTAAACCAATTACGAAGTGAACTTGAATATTAATTCTCAGCCTAATTAGTGTGTTTGACTTGAATAATGTTTAATTCCAAGTTTCGACAAATTCTGCTTTCTTTTATGAAAAAAATCCAATTTTTAAAAAAGGTATTTTATTTAAAAAAGTTTGTCATTGAGACCAATTTGTTTTTTAATATTGATACTGATGCAAAATTTGAAATTGAAAAGGATAGCAATAATGACCTCTCGAAAGCAAAATGTTCAAGAATCAATGGATCAAGACTTTGGCGTCAACTCTTTTACGAGTCAACTTTATCATTAATGTTAGTACTTATCACTAAAAATATGAATTCTTTTAAAAGAAATAATTTTTAAATGCAATAATATTTATCATACTTTTAGTCTTTGCAGTTTAGTTCAAGCATATTTTTGAATGTAAAATGCACGATAATATTATTATTGTATTTTTTTTAATTATATCATAACTAATTTTTATATTACAAACTCTATATTGTTAGTTGTCATTTCACATCAATTTGAAACTTATAAATGTAGCCATATATTATGTAAAAAATTAGCCTTGTGTGGGAAGGAATGCATGCGTCTTCTCCATAAAAATCAATCACAATCGATAATTTCACACAAAAAAATCAAATGGAATTCATTTCAAATCTTCTCGTATTACACTCTTTGCTATACCAGTAAATGTGTTACTTAGGTTTAATTTATCATTTTTAGGTTTGCTTTATAAAATCTGTTCCCAAAAAGTAATTAAGAGATGTAATACAAAATTCATAATAGAAAACCTAGAGTCAAAAAAATGAATTAAAATTTGAGTTTAGATGTTTATCAATATTACAATATATTAATTTTAATTAATCTATAATTAGCTGAAAAAGAATGTTACCAATTGACTGAAAGCAATTGTGTGATGGAGAAATATATAGGAATCATTAATGGCATGCCTGTAAACGAAGACTAGCCGAAGACTTTGATTTAATAAAAGATTAAGGAGTGAATTTGGCTTTTATGAAAGTTACAGTTACCCATCTATCCTTCTCATTAAGATAATTAGTGGTGACAACACCATTAAAAAAGATGGTTAAATCTCTGTCTAATTAGTGTATTTGACTAGAGTATTGATATTCCACTTATCCAAAAGGGTGTTAATGGAATTCGAACTCAAGACCTATGGTCTGCACCCTCGTCACTCCACCCACTTGGATGTCCCCAAAAAGACATTTGACTGGAGTATTGTTTAGTCTTAAGTTTCAATAAATTCTATTTTCTTTTTCTTTTTTTCTTAAAAAATTACGATTTGATAATTCTATATAATGCTTTTAAATTCTAATTTTTAAGTGATATATATTTTATTTTTAAAAAAATTACCATTGAGACTAATTAGTTGATTAATATTGAATTTGATGCAAAACGTTGAATTGAAAAGGATAGAATTAATGGCCTCTCAAACGCAAAATGTTTATGGATCAATAGATCAAGACTTGGCGTCAACTTGTTCGGAGGTGCACTCAACTTTATTATTGTTATTATTTATCACTAGAAATATGATTTTTTAAAAATAATGCAGTGGCATTTATCATACTTTTAATCTTTGAAAATGTTGATACTAGCACTTCGGGTTCAAGCATATTATAGAATATAAAATGCACTGAGATAATTATTGCATTTAATTTATTGTAAGATTAAATTAACACGTTGAGTGCCCGACATGTTGACAAATATTAGTTAATTTGACCATATTCTTAATCCAATTTGACCTTATTTTAATATGACCAAATTTTATTAACTATATTTAACCTATTTTATAAATCTAATGCAATATATTTAACCATTTTCCTGCTGAGTGTTTTCAAGAATCAAGGGGCATTTAGCTTCTCGGGTAGATGTCTGTCACAATCTAAAGTCTTTAGAGAACGAGAGAAAAATAAATAAATAAAAGAGAGAGAGAAAGAAAGCTACGTTTGTGGAGAAATTCTTTTCAACTAAAACATAACTTCAAGAAAAAGACATTACGATGGAAATTTTCTTACCCAAACACAACTTCAAGAAGATTATTTCTAATTAACAAAAAAAAAAAAAATTTCAATAGCCTAACGCGGTTGAATTGAAAGGAAGCCCTAATAAAAGTCAGAATGGGCTATGCTTCATGACCAAGAAACCTTCCCATCTAGAGCAGTTTCACTCCTCACTATAGATGCTCATCTTCTTATTATGGGTAGTTAACGCCATGATTGAGGAAGCAGCTAGAACATTAATGACACCCAAAAATAATTGATTGATTCTTTTCAATAATCTTTTTTATTATTATTCTCTAAATCTCATTTGAATGTCGAAAAAATCTCCTCAAATCAATTCTCGTGACTGCGCTTACTTACGTTTTTATTGTGTAGATTGTGATTCTCTTCAACTTGACGTGGTGAATCAGATAACTAAATTCGACTCCATTAATTTAACTACAATATTTATTCTTTTAAATTATACAAAACTAAAAATAGCATTAACTCTTTACGAAGGAGCATGTATCTTTTCGGGTAAATATCTCTCATGCACAATATAAAAAAAAGCCCAATATTTTCCCACCATTTCCGGAGCTTCCATAATTTTTTATTTTTTTTTAAAATTATAGATTAAAATAAAGCCCTAAGAGCTCCCTTTGTTTTGGGCTGAGAATCCATTTTCAGAAATGTGTATAATGGAACCGAATATAATACATTTTTAAATATTACTCTCCACAATATTTTATAAAAAGCATGAATAGTTAATAACAGTAGCTTAAAATCAGGGGAAAATTTTGAGATTAAAATTAGATGAGTTATAATTAGAATTGGGAGTAAAATATATATATATATATATATCTTTTTCTCTTTTCTTTTCTTTTGAATTTTGAAAAATAAAAGACTTCCTTTTGCTTGAGAGTCAAGTTTATTTGGCAAGTAAAATCCATTTCCTAACAAAGTCTCTCATATAAATACTGGACTTTACCATAAAGAAATAAGAAAGAAAAAGAAAAAAAAAAACTCTCATTAATAACCACAAATTCTCTGTTTCTTTTTTTCTTTTTTTGCTAATTAAAAGCTTTTCATTAACATAATAAAAGAATTCCTTTTACTCTTCAAAATAAAAGAAATATACAAGATTTCATAGAAATTTCCGCTTGACTTATTTTTTAATTTGGCTACTTGTGTCCTCTTTAAACAAATTTCCTCTCAATGTGACAAAAAAGTAAACTTGACTTGAATATTGTTTAGTTTTATGTTTCAATAAATTCCTTTTTTTTTTTAAGTTTTGATAATTCTATATAATAATTTTAAATTCTAATTTTTGAGTGAGTTATTTTTTTAAAAAAAAGTTCACGAATTCGTTTATTAATTTTGTTTTTGATTCAAAATGTTAAGTTGGAAAGGATAACACTCTGCAATTTGAAATTAAATATCTTTATTTTTATTGTGAGTCAATTAAACATCTCATTTTCATAATTAGTAAGAATTTTAAAAACGGATTGATATTGTTAGGTTTAAAAGATGGGGCTCAAAAGTGAAAATAGGGCCACCCCAAAACCGTGATGATGTCAATGACTGTAATCTGAGAAGAAAGTAGAGAAGGTCACTGGAGGTGGGCTGTGCCCGGGGAAGAGTTCCAATGCTTGAGTCAGTATTTCAAGAGTAATCGTGTGTAATTAGTTCTCTTGAAGACAGTGCCTTTGTCCGTACACCGTTTATGATTGATTATATAAAAGGAATTAGTTACCTCTTCGATTAGGGCTCTGCTATTATGTGATAGTAGGCAATAAAGATAGTTGTGAGATTGTAGAATCCCGCCAACTGCTCCTAGAATCGTGGAGTTTCCCTTTGTTGATATTTATCTTGTCATTCACGTATCTGTCGAGAGCTACGAGCTCGCCAACCGACCTCTAGACCAACTTCGCGACCTGCCCATGGACATCGAGGGTCTCGACTGTCTCTTCTTGGACTTCACATCGAGTGATCGCAGATTCATGGGGGTTGCTAGGAGTCATGCATAGTGGGTCGTGGCATGGAAGATGTATGAGACGAGTTGGGAGTTACCAGGTTATGGTTCGAGGTCTGGTGGGACCTCTCTCGAGCTCATTTAGTAGGTCTGGTTACCAGGATAGGTCGCTACCCACCTATCCTTGTTGACTTCGTGAATCTGACTTTCAGGTATTGAAGATTGGGGTCTTGGGCCCATTTAGGTCAACTTTTGTTCGGGTCCTACCCGTTTGCGTTGACTTGTCCGGGTCGTACCCATTTCTCCCCTTATTACCCCCCTTTAGGCATTGCGAGCTCAGAGGTCACGGCGCCTAAATTACCATCTTAAAGTCGTAGCCGTTAACTAGTTCTCCGATTCCTTGTAACGTCTAGCTTTGGGGTACCTTTCCATTTGCATCTCCAGTGGAGAGCTGGAAGCTGGCTTTCAATTTTTTGGCCTCAAGCAGAGTTGTGCACACTTGGTTGCGGCATGGAAGGTATACGAGCTGAATTGGGACTCACTGGGTTGTAGGTCGTGGCCCAACGAGACCTCTTTTGCTCTCATTTCGTAGGTCCATGACCTAGGAAATTGGTGGTAGGAGGTTCGTATCCACCTATTCCTCAGGACTCGTATGTCTAACGTTAAGGCATTATGAACTACCAAGCCAAAGTCGCAAGTCTGACTTTCAAGTATTTGAGAATTACCATCTCTAAGTCGGGGGTCTGACCCTCAGGCATTTGGAATTGCCATCTGTAGGTCGGGGGCTTGATTTTTAGGTATTAAAAGCTACCATCTCTATGTTGCAACCCTTGAAAGGTCGAGCCGTTTCCTTGTAACTTCTCTCGAGTCTGACCTTCAAGTATTAAGAGCTACCATCTTTAGGTCACGACTCTTGGAGGGTCGGGTAGTTTTCTTGCAACGGCTATTTCTTGCTCAAACTAAAAACTGGTAGGGTCGCTAAGGTCGCCATGATGCTCGGTGAGGTCTTTCTAATCAGCTTCCCGAGTTTTGCAATGTCTTAGTCAGCTTTAGGCATATGATTTATTTAGATGGCAAATGTTCCAAGGTCTCAGGAGTTATGTTCCTTCAAGATCAGCGAGCTTATAGCTTCCTCCTTTGTGGACTTCTTAGACTATGCAAGGTCCTTCCCAAATTTCTTGTAGCTTAGTCTGTTGACCTTGTTTGCCAACATTTGACCTTTTGCGGACCATTTCTCTAACCGTGAAATGTCTTCTATTCACTCTTTTGTTGAAAAAATTTGTGAGACCTGCCTTTTGTAGGTTCTATCAACTTCCATTGCTTTGGTTTCTGATCTCTTCAAGGATTTCAATTTTTGCCTTTGTCTCCCCATCGTTTAAGACTGAATTATATTCAGTCAGTCTAAAGACTTCATGCCGACTTCGACTGGCATCACTGCCTCTACACCAAAGCATAAATTGAATGGTGTTTCTCCAGATGCTTTTCTAGGTGTTGTTCTGTATGCCCATAGAATGCTTGGAATCTCATCCGGCCATGCAGGCTTGTGACCTTCTTCTAGAGCAAAGTGAGTCTTTTCTTGAGTCCCTCCAGAATGGTTCTATTTGTGTACTCACCTAGCCCATGAGCTTGGGGATGACCTACAGAGGTTAGTCTTTGTTCCATGTTCAAATTTTTGCAAAAAGTTTTGAACGGGTCGACAATGAACTGTCTTCCATTGTCTGAAATCATAGCTTGGGGGATCCTGAGCCTGCACACAATGTTTCTCCAGACAAAAGACTGGACTTTTGGTGAAGAGGTGGATGCCATTGGCTCTGCTTCAATCCATTTGATGAAGTACACTACAGCAACAATTAGGAACTAGATACCCCCCACCCCTTTTGGGAAGGGTCCTAGTATGTCAATGCCCCAGATATCAAAAGGTAACGATGTGTTGGTAGATGGATACCATGTCGGAGGCACATGTGATTCGTTCCCATGCAACTGGCAGCTCGTGCATTTCTGTATGTTCTTCTCATTGTCTGAAACCACTGAGGGCCAATAATACACTGTTCCTAGTATTTTCTTGGCAACAGTCTGTGCTTCTATGTGTGATCCACATATTCCGCTATGTATCTTTTCAATGACGTATTGTCCCTCTCCTTCACTTAGACATTTGAGTAATGGCCAAGTATAGGACCTCTGGTATACCTCGTCATCTCCTACCAGGACGTAGCGAGGTGACCATTTTCCCACTTGGGAGGTCACCATCTTTAAGGAACTTGTAGATTGGATATCTCCAGTCTGCATGATCCTCTGTAACCTAGCTCTCGTCTTGGCTTATGCTCAGAGAGTACAATTGTTCCACCAGTAGCTCTGCATTTGTCCTGGCTATTTCTTGGTGGACTTTTGATAGTGCGTCTGCTTCTGCATTTTGTTCCTTGGGCATTTTCTCGATGAGGAAATGCTCAAGTTTGGATGTGATATCCCTTAGCCGTTTGAGATATTTGATCATGGTGTCCACTCTAACTTCATATTCTCCAACGACCTAGTTGGCTATGACCTACAAATCTGTTTTAACATGCAACTATTGCACTTTGAGAGCTCTTATAAGTCTTACACCTGCTAAGAGAGCTTCATATTCGAATTCGCTATTCGAGGTTGGGAAGTTGTACTTCATAGAATAAGGGATTCTCACTCCCTTAGGGCTGAGCAGTACTATTCCCGCACCTGAATTTTCTTTTTCTATGGACCCGTCTGTATACATTGTCCAAACGTTACTTTCACAGGGGCTTGTGAGCTCCAGTAGAGCCCTTGTGCATTTTTCTACAGAGTCTAAGAGAGCTTGAGCTTTGATTGCTTTCCTTGGCTCAAATTGAATTTGATATCCAAGAGCTCGAGTGACCACTTCATCATCCTACCCGACAGCTCGTGCTTGGTTAGAGCTTGTTTTAGTGGTAGATTGGTTAATACTCTTATCGGATAAGCTTCAAAATATGGCTATAATTTTCTTAAGGAGATAATAATGAGGTACAAGAACTTTTCGAGGTCCGAATATCTAGTTTTGGACCTCTGAACCTTCTTGATGTTTCTGGGAGGTTCTTGTCGAATAGTGCTTTTGTCTTGTCTAGATTGGCATCAATGCCTCTTTCAGAGATCATGAAGCCTAGGAATTTACTTGCCGAAACTCCAAAGGTGCCTTTTCTGGGTTGAGCGTTATGTGGGCAGCCTTTGGGGTTTGGAAAGTCTCCCTGATGTCATCAATGAAATCTTTAGAGGTCATGGACTTGATTATTATGTCGTCCAAGTAAACCTCTATGTTCCTCCCGAGCTGGTTTTTGAACACCTTGTGCATAGCTCGTTGGAATTCTACTCCTGAGATCTTTAGGCCGGAAGGCATTTTGGTGTAGTATTAGGTCCCAACCTTTGTGAGGAACAAGGTCTTTCCATGTCTTCCACTGCCATTGGGATTTGGTGGAACCCTTTGTATACATCCAAGAAACACAGCCATTGGTACCCAGCTGTCGAGTCCACCATTTGATCTTTACTTGGCAGTGGATAGGAGTAATTTCGGCAAAATTTGTTTAGGGTGGTAAAGTCCACACACATCCTCCATGTCCCTTCTTTCATTGGCACCACAACAGGGTTGGCTACCATTCCGGGTACAACACCTCTTTCAGAATTCCAGCATCGAGAAGAGCTTGGACTTCTCAAGCTATGACCTCATTTCTCTCGGGGGCGACGGTCCTCTTCTTCTGTTTCACCTGCTTAACCCCTGGTTTGAGTCCGACCTTGTGCTTAGAAATTTTTCTTTCTACTCCCTCGAGGTCGCTAGGATGCCAAGCAAAGACATTCAGATTCTCTTGAAGGGAATCAACAAGTTTCCCTTTGACTTTGGGAGGTAATAGCTCTCCAATTTTATCCCTTTCTAAGGGAATTCCGGGTTGAGGAACACCTTCTCTCCTCCGCCAGCGGCCTGGATTCTATAACCATCATTCCCTTTTGGGAGGTCGATGCAGTTTTCCCTCGCGAGCTCTCTTTGTTACCTTCAGTGATGTAGCATTGTGCGGCTAGCTATCTATCTCCTTCTAGGGTAATCCAGGTAGTTCGTAAAGGGATTTTCATGCAATAGTTTAGCAGAGAAATTTCTACTTTCAGGTCAATGACCCCTTTCTGCCCAAGATGGCATTGTAGGTTTTAGGGGCATCGACCACCATCCAGTCCATGACCTCGGTGACCTCCTTGTTGTTCGCACGATTCGTAGTTGGGACTCAAAGAATCCCATTCTTGTTGGTTGTGCAGCCATTAAAGGTTGTTAAAGTTCTGTTTGACCTTATCAATGAGCTTTTGTCTATCCCCATCTAGTCAAATGCCTTCTGGTATGGGACATTTACTGCACTTCCCGTATCCAGCAGTATTTTGTGAACCAGGAAGTCACCGACCTAGAAAGACACTATTAGGGGTTCTGAGTCGTCCCTTCGAGCCCACTTTGGCCTCCTCTCGATGGCATTTATTTTGTGCATAGGAGGTCGCTGATGTTGAGGGGCTGCTGGATGTGGATCAGCAGGGCCCATGTTCCTAGCCAAGAACTCTTCCAAGTCGAATTTTTTCATTAATCTTTCAATCGCATGCTTGAGGTCGAAACAATCCTCTTTGAGATGGCCATGGTCCATGTGGTAGTGGTAGAACTTGGCAAGGTCTCTCTTGGCCACTGGACTCTTGGGAGGTCTTGTAGGCTTTAGGAGACCTCCCCTTTCCATGACCACCAGTATCTCGGCTCGTGAGGTCTTCAATGGAGTGGTCACGAGGTAGCGGATTTTCTTTCTTTTCTTGTCAAAAGTTTCTCCCTTTGAGTGGAGGTCCTTCCTGTCAATTTTGAGGACTCAAGGCTTTTTGGTCACCCTTTGTTGTCTTTTTCTGTGGCTGAGACAAAGCCATAGATCTTCTTCTTGACTGCTGTCTCCTCAGTATTTATCAATTTTTCCAGGTGCAACTGCAACTCCTTGATGGTTTTTACTGGCTCCTCGGCTAGCCTGAGGGCTATATCCCCCCATTGCAAACCTTGTTTAGCTAGTGTTGTAGAGAATCGTTTTTCAACTTAATCTCCACTTCTTCATCATTGAAGCAACTGTAGTAGCTTCTCGTACTCTCTCCAAACTTCTGCTTGAGGTTAAAGAGGTCGTTGATATCCTTCTCGCACCACGTGCTATTCTGGTAATTTTTCAAGAACAGCTCCTTAAGCTGTGTACAGCTTGAGATGCTTACCTTCGGGATGCCTTTGAACCAGGATTGGGCATTCTTAGTCAATGTTGACCGGAAGGCCCTGCATTTGACGTGGTCAGCGTACTTGAACATTTCCATGTAAGACACATATTTGTCTATGTGTTGCAGAGGTTCTCCTATGCCATCATATTTTGCCTCCAAGTGTGGGGATTTGAACCCTAGTGGCATTTGAGCTGTTTGGATGCTGCGGACAAACGGCAAGGGCTCGGTAAGGTCCACATTGCTCTGCATCTCCTAATTGGATGGGGGACTTGCTCTCCTCAATGGATTGGGGGCTACACCTCGAGCATTATCACCTATCGTTTCGATTAGGCTTCGTCGTGGTGGTATCCTTACTCCAAGAGGAGTTCGTAGCGAGCTCCCCTGCTCTTCAACATCCTGTCTCTAGCTTCATGACATGGCTACTCTGTTAAGCCTGTCTCTCAGGTCATAACCCTTCCGTGGTTCAGGGTTTCTCTAAAGTCGGTTACAGGTTGGGTTGCTCCTCTCTGTGACCTTTCTTGCTCTCGACCTATTTCCCGACCTGCTTCATGAGGTCGAAGGTCATTCCTCGCTTCCAGGGGTAAAGGCTGGCCAAGCTGTGTCCGTTTTGCCTGGCCTCGGGGGGGTTGTGAATTTCTCCAAGAAGGCACTAGGGTGTGTCCAGCGGACATGTAGTCTCGCCTACCAGACACCCCCTCTATGGTTGCCTCCATTCATTCCAAGAGGTCCACTGGAACTGATATCTGTGTTCTCCTAGATCTCTATGGCCTGGGATTATTGCTTGGGCCACTCTTGGATAGGCAGAGGGTTCAATGGGGCCCTCCGAGATGGACCAAATAGTGATGGTCACAGTGGTTCCTGCTGGGTGGGGTGGGCCATTGTTCTCCACCAGGGGTGGGGCTTCATGCACCATTTCGCTAGTGCGCAATTGCGTCCTGTCGGGCGGTCTGCCTCGGCGCAGTGCTAAGCTTTTTTGTCTGAGTTCCCACCGAAGGCGCCATAAATGATGGGGGATCAAAAGTGAGCACCGGGGCACCCCAAAACCGTGATGACATCATTAACTACAACCTGAGAAGAAAGTAGAGAAGGTCACCGGAGGTGGGCTGTGCCCGGGGAAGAGCTCCGATGCCTAAGTCAGTATTCCGAGAGTAATCGTGTGTAATTAGTTCTCTCGAACACTTTCCCTTTGTCCGTAGATTGTTTATGATTGATTATATAAAAGGAATTAGTTACCTCTTCGATTAGGGCTTTGCTATTACATGACAGTAGGCAATTAGGATGGTTGTGAGATTGTAGAATCCCGCCAACTGCTCCTAGAATCTTGGAGTTTCCCTTTGTTTATAAATCTTGTCATTCACATCTTTGTCAAGAGCTACGAGCTCGCCAACCAACCTCTAGACCAACTTTTGTAGCTTCAACTCATTATCCTTCAAAGCTAACCTGATGAAGTGATAACGCTTTTTGATATGTCTCGTCCTTGAGTGATACGCTGTGTTCTTAGCTAAGTGCACTGCACTTTGACTATCACTCCACAATGTATTAATTGGCTGCTTTTGATGTAGCTCCTCCATGTACTCTTGTAACCACATGATTTCCTTGGAGGCTTCTGTGATTGCCACATACTCTGCTTCTGTCGTCGATAGCGCCACCACCTTTTGCAGTTGAGATACCCAACTCACTACTGTACTTGCAACTGTAAAGACATATCCCGTGGTACTCTTGCCACTGTCGCGATCACCTGAGTGATCTGCATCCACAAAACCTTCCAATTCTAGGGATGTGTTACCATAGCAAAGAGAGTAATTTGGTGTACCTACCAAATATCTCAATATCCATTTCACTACATTCCAATGCTCTTTGCCTGGGTTCTGCAAATATCGACTTACTACTCCCATTGCCTGTGCAATGTCTGGTCTCGTGCTCACCATGACATACATCAAACTTCCCACTGCTGATGCATATGGAACTACTGCCATTTAATCCTTCATAGCTTGAGTGCTCAGACACATGTCCTTGGAAAGTTTGAAGTGACTCGCTAGAGGAGTTGCAACCGGTTTTGCTTTGTCCATGTTGAATCTCTTCAACACCTTGTGCACATAGTCTTCATGTGACAACCATGGCTTCTTATTTTTTCTGTCCCTGATGATTGTCATGCCTAAGATATTCTTGGCCTCTCCCAAGTCTTTCATAGCAAACTGTGATGCTAGCATCTTCTTCACTTTAGCAATTCTCTTCATATTTGAGCTAGCCACCAGCATGTCATCCACATACAACGAGAGATATACAATATCACCATCGCTATACTTGCGAAGATAAACCCAATGATCACACTCACAGTGTGCAAATCCTTTTTCTTCCATGAAACCAACAAACTTCAAGTACCATTGTCGTGGTGCTTGTTTCAAGCCATACAAGCTTTTCTTCAAGCGACATACCATGTGCTCCTTACCTTTAACCTTAAAACCTTCAGGTTATGCCATGTACAACTCTTCATCTAAGTCACCATGTAAAAATGCTATTTTTACGTCCAACTGCTTGAGATGAAGGTCCTCCACTGCAACAATGCTCAGCAGGCCTCTTATCGATGTCATCTTCACTAGTGAAAAAATTTCAGAGTAGTCAATCCCTTCCTTCTGAGGAAAACCCTTGACTACAAGTCTGGCCTTATGTCTGATACTCCCATCAGCTTCATTCTTGATCCTGTACACCCATTTGT
>JAOXNR010004514.1:0-36470 GCA_028571225.1 Parsonsia alboflavescens
ATGTAAAAAACATTATTGACGATTCAAAACGGTTTTGTTGAATATGCTATGTCTGAAAAAAAAATAATGATAAAATATTACTATCTTCGATCATGAAACAATAATCAAATTAATAATTGTTTTAAGAATACATTCGCCACCTGTGAACTCCTCAGTGGATGGCCAAAACCTATGGGGAAGAAATCTTTCTCGTCCCTCTTTTCCACTTTTTGCAATCGACCGCTCCAGCATCTACACCAGAGACGGCACAAACTTATAAAGGAGAACCTGTCTTCTTCTTGTCCAAGAAACAAATAGAACGATTATCTATTCCTTTTGAGCATGCCTTAATAGGCAAATTTTCACATATAAATTGTCCCTTAGGGATGATCAGAAGAGGATTCGAGGCTCTGGGGCTGAAGGGGGCCCGATTACTCTCGATTGGACTATTGGATGCTAGACACATTTTGATTTGAGTTACTTTGGAAGAAGATTTTTGTCGTCTTTGGATGAAGGGAGTCTGGTCCTAAAGGGTGTCCCAATCAGAATTTCGAAATGGTGGCCTAACTTTCATACAGATTCAGAACCATCCATTTGTCCTTCTTATTAATGTAAGTAATAGTAGGGGGTGTTCAAATTTTTTTTAAGATCGATCCATTCGACCAAACTAAAATTGAACCAAACCGAATTAAGAGTTTTGGTTTTGATTGGTTTGGGTTTGAATTGAAAATTTTTCAAGCCAAAACATTGGTTCGATTACTAATTTTATACTTTCAAACTGAAACCAAATCGAACCAAACCGATCATTTATGTAATTACATTTATTATTTTACTTATATGATAACTTCTAATTTTTCCCACTTTCCTATCCTAAAATATTTGGGAAAATTATCAATATGAATTACTCTATTTTATATATATGTTTTGTTTTAGATTATTAATGGTTTTAGGGTTTTTCTGAATTTTAAATTATTCTAATTGCATGACTTATGAGTAACTTTTGTCTCTTTGATTTATCTATTTTTGAACTAGCCTTTGTATTCTTGTAATTTGACATTGATGTTCTCTCTTAAAATGTAGAACTATTTTTTTCGTTCTCATATCACTTGAATTATCTGTGTAGTAATAAATAATTCACTACTTATCTTTTACATCTCATAAAATAAAAAAGTCTAAGTATTAAGTGCAATTTTTATTACAGAAAATCTAAAAAGAGCAAAAAGAAAAGGGAGGCACATGATGGAATATGTAGAAAATAAAATAAAATAAAATTGTGTTATCTTTTGAAGTAGGTGAAATTTTCAAATCTAATCAGATAAAAAAAAAATTATAAGTAATTTTTTTTAAACCGACCAAACCAAATTTTATTCAAATCAAACCGATCTTAAATGGTTTGGTTTAGATTTGAAATTTTCCAAACCGAAACAATTGATTTGATTTGAAAATTAGGCAACATTGAACTAATCCAAACCATGAATACCCCTAATTAATAGTGACATCATTAAGTTTGTGTCTATATAAATCCCATAAATTAAGAAAAAGATTAATAAAACTTTCATATTAAAAATTTATCTAATTTA
The DNA here is from genome assembly GCA_028571225.1 of Parsonsia alboflavescens. Lineage (NCBI taxonomy): Eukaryota > Viridiplantae > Streptophyta > Magnoliopsida > Gentianales > Apocynaceae > Parsonsia > Parsonsia alboflavescens. The sequence goes on from JAOXNR010004514.1 coordinate 1,560, forward strand.
AAAAATTAAATATTTAATTTCGAATAATTTAAAGTAGAAATAGCAAATTGAGTTTCTTATTGATGAAGTGGCTCTTAATTCCGTAGGCTTGTACAGAAATTATTACATCTTTTCCCCTAAGTAGAATTGAGTTTCATGATATTGGGTACTGTTAATATAAGCCCATTGCAAAATTAGGAATCTGGGCTTTTAATTTTGCAAGTTTTCTCTTGAGCAGGATCCCAGTCACTCTGTCTCCGTATGAGCCTTGCCGTAGGAGCTTATTTTGGACATCAATTTCTAAGGGCGCTTTTATCCGATTTGGATCCATATTTTAAAATGGACTTACAAAAGGGATCCTTTTTAATGTTTAGCTAATTATATTTATATGTTTCATAAATTATGGCATCAAAATCCTTTCGCAATAATAATAATAATAATAATAATAATATATATCATCACGCACTTAACACAATCTCCAAAAACAACTTACCTTAACGATCTACTTTCACTTTAGAAATGAACTGAAACCTAGAAAACATTATTTGTCAAAGCAATTCAAGGCAAACTAGGAAACGGTTTGCCCTGTTGATTATATTCTTCTAGGACTCTCTGATGGCTGCGAAGTTTTAGGACTCTCTAAAACAATTTCGTTTCAACCAAACTTCTTCTCATGGTGGCGACGCCACCGGTGGATTTTCCGCTGGAGGATGGCCCCAATCCTTGGGTGAAGACGTCCTTCTCTTCACTTTTCAAAGATTAGACCACCACTTCATCAATTCCATTGAAAAAACGGCGGCTTCACAAAGGAGAACGGGCCTTTTTCTTCTCCAAAGAAGAAATTGACCAGCTCTCACAGCCCTTCAGGTTAGCTCTAGTTTGAAAATTCTCACATGGAAAATCGAAATTGGATACAATTTGGAAATACTTTGCCTCGATCTAGTGACGGAACAAATATGTTCTTCTTCGCTGGCAGGGGTCTTCTTCTCCGGCACGGGTACTCTCTTCTTCTTCAGTGCTCTCTTTTGTTTGTAGAGAATGTGATTTGCTTTTTTCCATTTTCTTGTGGTTTTGTTGAATGTAGATGTGGTGTTGGATTTTGGTGGTATTGTCCGGAGGTGGGGTTGACTCACGGATGGTATTAGATCTTGCTGTGTTCTTGTGGTTGTGGGTTTCTCTTTTATCTATGGGTCTTGGGCAGTCCCTTTAGATTATAGACAAATTTATGGGTGTTGAGCAGCCCCTTCTGTTCTTCTGAATCTTCTCTCCCTGTAATCCATTTTTTTTTTTTTTTAAATGTCAGATATCTTCCTTCGGCGATCAATATGATCTTTTGAAAGATTTGCTTGCTTGTAGTGCAAAATGGAGTCCTTCGCTGGTCGCCGGAGTTCTTAGTGACAAGGAATGCTAGCAACAGACTGGATGTGTTCAATAAACCACTCAATGCTGTCTTAAATTTTGTGTTAGTTAGAAGGGTATTATAGGAAAAAAAAAAACCATTATCTTAATCTCTACAAAAGGGATCCTTCAATGCTGTGGGACGGAGGGAGTAATATATTATAACCCCCTGTTGCCTCTATATGAAGACTTCTATCCGTCCGTGTTCTACTCGGTCCATGTTTAACTTTATATATATGTGCTTTCACTGATAATTTAATAATGTAAATGTCCAAGGTAAGAAATTTCCTTTTTTAATATAAGCCGTCCGAAGAACGGGGTTAGGCACTGATCCCTACCCGTTTATTGAATGATAAAAAAAATTAGGGTAAAGCCTTACAAAGCAATGAGACATAGCAGATCCTTCAGAGACTAGCTAATTGTTAATTCTAGGGAGTAATCTCTCTAACATAGGCAGATCGTATGCCTTACTTATATGATAAAGATGCCAGTTGACCTTGCGGAACTGAATGCTACTGTGATTATCTGAGTAAATTGAAGCGCATCGAGCTGTCCAAATTTCAAGACAAATTAGGGATGGAAGGAGTTTCGCTAAAACACCCAAATGCTGAGATTGAGTTCCCCAACTAAAGAAGCAATCCTTCCAGATATGCAGAATGATTTGCCACGCCAAAGCCTCTGCTATAATGAGCCCAAACTGCCATATCAATGTGACAATCTCCAAAGAGATGAGCAATGGATTCAGCAACTTTCCCACAATGACAATGAGAAGCAAGAGGGAATCCCAAGCGAGTGCATATATCATCAGTTGCCAAAAATTGTTTGTTGAGCTTCCACATGAAAATGGACCAAGAGAGAGGAATCTGCTGGTGGAAATAGTGATCCGAGCTACTCCCATCTAATTCCTCCTCTTCTAAAGCGGAGATGCACTCTGAGACATTAAACTAACCATGGGAAGATAAATTCCACATGTAAACATCAGACTCATCATCAGTTTCCTAGACAATAAGAGAATCAGCCAATTCACGAGTCTGCAACAATCTCTTCCATATGCGTGACCCATCTGCAACCGGCTCCTCTCCAATCCGGAAGCCATATTTCATCTTCATGTATCGTGCCCACCGTGAATTAGAAGAACGAAACTTCCACCCGAGCTTGTAGCCATATGCGGTAATAGTTCCGTTAAGAGATGATACTGCCAATCCCCCCCTGTCATATGGCTGAGAGATGGAACTCCAAGCGCACCAATGCCTATTGTTACCAAATTCCGGATGGCCCCAGAAAAATGATGCAAACAACCGTTCTACTTCCCTAATAACTTGTTGATTAGGATTTATAATAGCTAACAAGTATGCTAACATAGCTGATAGGACATGCTTGATCAGAATGAGTAGGCCCCCAGGTGATAAATATTTCTTCTGCCTACCATTGATGCGAGCTTTGACCTTACTAACCAATGGCTCATAGTAGGAGATCCTTGCTCTGCGTGGAAAGATAGGATAGCCTAAATAGATCATAGGCAACCGCTGAATCACACAACCAGTAAGCTCTCACCGAAGTGTTTGGCGCTTCAAAGAGACCTGAGATGAAAGAAAAATAGAGCTCTTATGGAAATTAATTTTCTGCCCCGAACAATCCTGGTAGAACCCGAGAAAATTTGTCAAAGATTGGAGACCTCTTTTCAATCCTCGCTTAAAAATAATGATGTCATCTGCGAAACTCAAGTGAGAAATAGGAAGACTAATGTAATCAGTGACAAAATTTCCTATTACACCATTAAACAAAAGTTGATTCAAACCCCGAGAGAGCATTTCCACCGCCAAGATGAACAATGTTGGAGATAAAGGATCCCCTTTGTCGAACTAATCTAGATGAAGAGAAAAAACCATATAACTTCCCATTAATGGTAACAGAGAATTTATTAAACGCCAAGAAGTTGAAAATAAGATTCAAAAAAAGGCTACTAAAACCAAACTTCCATAACACCTCCAAAAGATAAGACCACTTTACTCTATAAAATGCTTTCAACATGTCAAGTGTCAAAATCATATTACCGCCATCACATTTCTTATTCAAAGAATGAATTAACTCCGAAGCTAACAAAATATTATTAGAGATATTCTGACCTTTCACAAAACCCCCTTGATTTGGGCAAATCAAGTCTCGAAGTTACTTAGCACGGTGAAGAGAGATTACCTTCGCAATGACTTTGGATGAGAAGTTACACAAACTAATGGGTCTGAAGTCTGCAAACGTCTCCTGATTGTCCTTCTTTGGAATAAGAACAATCTGAGTGGCAATAAATTGTTGTGGCATTTGAACCCCAAACCAAAAATCCCTTACAGCATGTAACATTTCTGGCTGAATGATCTCCCAAAAAGCTGTGAAAAACCTCCATGGAAACCCGTCAACACTTGCAGCACTATCTCCATCCAAGCTGAAAATAGTCGTGCGAACCTCGTCCATACTTGGCAATGCCGAAAGCTCCATATTGGTCGCCTGATTAATCACTGTCGGTATGGCGGATGTGAAAGACCGAGGATCTTGCAGACGGAGCATATCATCTGAAAGTAGTGAAGAGAAAAAACCCACTACCTCTTGCTCTAATTCTGTCTGATCAGTAAGTCAAATCCCCTCTGAGTTCACCCTTAAATTGCTGTGCCGGCTTCAGCGGAACAATTGGAGGGATTTCACCATTGTTGCTCTATTGTCCATTGAATAACGAAGAGAAAGAGCAATTGCCCCAGGGAGGAGCACCCACCATAGGGGTGGTGGGTGGCGGCACAGCAGCCGCCATATTGTGTGTTGTCAAAGAAAGGTTTTGGCAGCTAGGGTTTTCTAGAGAGAGAAAAGATTTCTGATCAGAATTTTTGTAAGAAATTTCCTTCAATACTAATTAATTACTAATTAGATGACAAAACTCATACCTGGTCAATGCTCCCAAAGCCAGTGGAAGAAACTCCAGCAAATATTAAGCATGGTAGTCTACCTAACTTTAGGTTAAATATATGAAGTGTCGAAGAATTAGCTGAAGAAGGAAGAAGTTCATGGGTCTTAATTTGCCCTAGTGTCTGCAATTTAAAAGTACCGCAAACAAAAGGCTTAATAAGGACTGATCCTAAAACTTTTACCCGCGTTTGTAAAGAAATTAAATTTGCTTGAAGATCTTGACTGGTCTCAAAATTAAACCATTTCCAATTAGGGAAGTTTAGGCTTAATTAGCACAGATTTTCTCTTCTGTAGTATTTTCTGTCACTCTATCTCCAAATACAAGCGCCTTCCCCAAAGACCTATAGTAATGTGGCATTGGTTTCTTCGGTCTTAATAAAAACAGTTTCTAAATCCATATTTTTATAACTATCTTCTTTGTCTTATACCTATAAGAAAGAAATAAGTTCTGAGAATACTGGATTTGGTTTATGGATCACCACTTGGATCAACAGCCCTGCAAAATGGGCAATGGCGCAATGCCCATGGGAATTGGGATATATTTCTAATCAACCTAGAGAGGGCTAGTTTTCGAATCTAGCTACTTGATTGTGAGTAGACAAGTCATGCAAGAAAGTTTTTATTACCCGCTTAAATGGGGAAAAGTTGGGTTGGATATCCAGTATTGATTCCTGCATTTAAGAGTTTGGAGCCTATGTATGCATGTACTCAAGCAAGCATGTGCTTACGAAAGTTGTTATGTATATATGCAAGTTTATGCAAAGTATTTTCAAGGTTTTATTTGTCGAAAGGTGTACGAATTATCTTATAAATACTCTAGATTTTATTGAAAGGATTTATGCTTGTGACTGTGTGAATGCATGTTAAAATTTTTTTATAAAAATAATTCATTTTCACCTGAGATAGTATTGGAATTGCTTATTGAGCCTGTGTACACTCACACCACATTTTTCCTCCGTTCTATTCTTTTGTAGGTGATTTGATATATTTTTATTGGATTAGAGAGATAACTGAAGATTTGTAGTGACTTAGTTGTAAGTTAATTTCGGAATTGCATTTAGTTTTGGAGACCTATGTAAATGTTATCTTTTTGTTTGAGGATTTTAACTTTGAATAAAAGATGATTTTTATTTCCTTTGATGTATAGTTATGAATTATGAAACTTTTTAAGTTCGATTTCTCTAATGTGCAACGTGTTACCCTGGATCACTAGTGTGACACTTTTTCCTATTGCTCTTCATTTTCCTTTATTTCAGGCACTTGATTCCGAACGGGCAAAGCTTGACTGTGCTACCAATTTGGGAGAATCAGTGAGAAGCATAAAGAAATTGAGTGTCGTAGTTAATAATTAAGCATTTCAGAATTCTATTTATTACTTGAGAAAGATTAGTATTTAGCTCAAGTAATATTGTACAGTTTGAGTACTTTTTTTATAAAAAAAATAATTGCTTTTTTTTGTTTAGGTCGACCCCAACCTATTTATTGCATTTAAATGAAGAAGGGCAGGAGCGCCTTACAATAAAAGAGCAAAGCAACCTAGACAAGAAGAGAGTGAAAGACACTATCTAGAATGGGCAAATGGTATGCTTTTCTAATATGATAAAGCTGCCAAACAATTTTGCCAATGATTTTCTTACTGCTGCTAGGTTCATCAGAATATGGATGCACAGCGAGCAACCCAAATTTCATGACAAATTAGCACCGAGAGAAGAGTTGCTAGCAATCCCAGTCATCGGCTTCCTTGTGTCCAATTGTGTATTTGATCCACCAACTCCACCAAGCCTCCAGCAATGCCAAACACTACTTTGAAATGCTCCCATACCTCTGTGGCTATAGAATAGCTGCTGAACAGATGGGCAAGCGTTTCTCTCGATCAGTGGCAATGACATCTTGAGACAAGGTGAAAACCCAGCTGGGATCTTGTGTCATCAGTTGCCAAAAATTTATTGCTAAGTCTCCACATAAAGATGGACCATGATAAGGGGATCTTAGTGTGGAAGAAGTGTTCAGATGTGAAGCCTTCCAATTCTTCCTCTTCTATTGTCGAAACACAATCTGATAAGTTGAAGATGCCATTCGGGGATAAACACCAAACATAATTTACAGCCCCTTGCATACTGTCAGGAACAATGAATTGTTTAGTCCAACTGGATGATTGTGTCAAACGTCTCCAAGCTGGAGAGCCACCCTCAAATAAAGGCAAGCCAGGCTGATATCTATACTTCATTCGCACTTAACGGACCCAAAGTGAGTCAGTAGAACAGAATTTCCACCATTGCTTATAACTGTATGCTTGTATCACTCTAGACAACGCCCTTACCTCCAACCCCCCTTTATCATATGGCTAAGTAATGAACTAGTGCCGGTTCCTTCCATATTTTGAATCTCCCCAAAAAAATTGAGCAAATTGATGCTCAATCTCCTAAACAACCTGTTGGGGCACATTTGAAACCGACAACAAGTGAATTGCCATGGCCGAAAGCACATATTTAATGAGAATTAATCTACCCCCAGGAGATAAATATTTCCTCTGCCATCCATTGATGCTTGCAGAAATTTTCTGGACAATAGAAAAATAATATGCAGCCTTAGCTCCCCCCAGAAAAACTGGACAATCGAGATACATCATGGGCAAATTGTGTTCTGCACACTGCTTGATTTCCTTGATCATGCCCTTGCGCTGCTGAGATATATGCGAAGATAAATACATAGCGCTCTTATGAAAATTCACCTTTTGGACTGAACAATCTTCGTAGAACTACAAGAAATCAATTAAGCTTCACAAACGCTGCTTCAGCTCCCTTGTGAAGATAACAATGTCATCTTCAAAACTTAAATGGGAAATAAGGAGGCTGATGTGCTCTGTGATGTAGTCGCCAATTTCCCCTTCGTGCAAAAAGCTATTGTGACCCCTTGACAAAACCTCCTCGGCTAAGATGAATAGGGTTGGGGATAAGGGATCCCCTTGTTGGACTCCTCTCGAAGATGGAAAGAAACCACACAACTTGCCATTGACGGTAACTGAAAACTTGTTGAAAACAAGACAGTTCTTTATCAAGTTCAAAAAATGCTCTCCGAAGCCAAATTTCTTTAGCACCTCTAGAAGAAAAGACCACATCACCCTATCAAATGCCTTCAACATGTCTAATTTTAAAACCATATTTCCCCCTATGCATTTCTTGTTCAACGAGTGCATCAACTCGGAGGCTAAGAAAACATTTTCAGAAATGTTTCAAAATTTAACAAACCCACCCTGGTTCGGACATATCAGATCTGGCAGAAATTTTGCAAGACTCAAAGAAATAACCTTCCCCATTACCTTAGAGGTGATATTACAGATACTAATGGGGCAGAAGTGTACATTTTGAGTACTTATGTTTGATTAACTATTGTGTATTAATGTAATATATATTTTTTATTTTGTTGTATGAATGCTACAATAATTATTGTCTATTTAAATATGTTAGTAATTAGTAGGTTTTGATTATAACCGGCAAATACTTAAAAAAACTATTTTTAAAGAATTTAAAATAATAAAATATTTAAGGATTTTGAAAATTTAAAATATTATGAAATTTGCAAATTAAATAAACTAAAAGAAAATAAGAATTTAGATAATAGAAAAAAAAAAAAAAAACATCATTGCGTTGCCAATTAAACTGGAGACATGAGCAAAAAGCGTCTTGACTCGAAATTACCAATACGAAGCATTGCGTTTCCAATAAGATCGTGAACACTACCATGTGAGATGTTTTTTAAAAGTGTCAGTGAGTTAATCAGATATGCAAAGTAGAGTCCCTAAAGAGCAAAAAATACAGTTTCTAATAAATTAATTTGTTGTAGTGTAAATGGCTTGTAATAAATTAATAGATATTTTTGACGATTTTAAACTCAAAATTAATGTTCTAACGAAAATAAGACAAACAATAACTTAATATTTTATTATTAAAATGTGACCGATAACATCCAAACGTCAAAAGTTTGTGGCGGAAAGCATCTAAGGCAACAATAATATTAATATAGGAACATATAGAATTTTGCTAGCTTGCCGGCCTACGTGTTCTCGTCTCTGTCGTGCTCCGGCCTCTCCTCTCCCTGAGGAAACACATAGATTAATTATTTGCACGGTGGCCGACAACATTTACATGGATGTCCAATTTAACTGAAAGCTGAATGAACCTCCTTACCTGTAACCATAACAAACACATCTATGATTACAATAATAATGATGAACAATTAATGACAAAAAAAAAATTTATGAAATAATTTATATTTAATGACAGAAGAATATTGGATACGAAATATTTAATTAATATCGAAAAAACTAAAAATTTATGGCAATATCACTCTTGAATAGTACTATAAATAAACAACTAGCCAATTACCTCATCAACTATTAATGAGATCATCCTGTACATGTCAGCTATAAACTCATAAGGTCTCTATAACTGTCTTATTTCTTCTTTATTTGTAAAATAGATTATTGGAGGGACACATTAATAATAATATCCAAATGATTATAAACTCTAGCCAATCAATATCTTTTGAGATTTATAGCATCATATATGACGTCAAATATATATATCAACAGCAACAAGACCCAATCGGCGGACAACATCCACAGCAGACAGCCCCCATATCCATCTCCAACAAGAAGATCAGAAACACATATAATACAAAGTTTGAGTTTACAGGATTAACGGAATAACGTTTAAAATATATGTTGAACTGACCCATGGGTGCACCGGGTATGAGTCCTCTTGCAAGTAACGCTGGAGGGATATAGTGAGCTGAAATTATGAAGAGAAATAGGAGAAGAATAAAAACTCCCTTGGTGGACATGACGATCTTCAAGAGAATTGAGTCCAAGAATATATGTATTTTATATGTACTACAATTAATATCAAGATTTCACACTCCATATTTATAGCAGAAAATACAACTCTCCCGGGGTTAAACTAACCCAAAATATCTTAGAAAAAGACAAAGACAAAGTTACCCAATCATGGATTAATTAATATATAGGATAATGATTAAGTCAATTATTTTTTTAAAATTTTTAAAAAATAAAATCTTTAATAAAAAATTATTTTTTATAAATATATTTTATAAATTACTAAATTAAATCCTAGTATAGTGGATCAAATTTATTTATTTTTAAATAAAAAACAGAAAGTGGATCATTAACAGAAAGTCGATACTGGCAGGTCAATGCTCCAATGAGTCCGGAAATTGAGAACTTGAGGAAATTCATTGAGTAGGTTGCGTGCATGTGAAGTTTAGCGGTTCACACTAAAAAAATATCCAAAAGAGTAAAATTAAAACTAGATCAGTATTTATATAGGAATATTTAGTTTGTCATTAAAAATAAGACATTTATGTGATTAATAATTTATAGTTCATTACTTTTGGCTATGTAGTTACATTTACATCTAGATCATTATTAATTACAATAACTTCTTTTTTTAAAAAAAAATAATTCATTACGTTTTTTATTCAAAAACTATTGAATTTCTTATTTTATAAATTGAGATAATTATTAAATAAATAAACCTTTAATTTGATAAACTATTTAATATTTTTATTTAATCTTGAACTCATTAGAAGGCATGTGTTAAAAGAGAATATAAACTATTAAAAATAATATTCTAAATAATATAAGCTATTTAATAAGACAAACAATAACATAATATTTTATTATTAAAAATTTGACCATTGACATCTAAACGTCAAAAGATTGTGGTGGAAAGCATCTAAGGCAACAATAATATTAATATAGGAACATATCGAATTTGGCTAGCCAGCAGAGAGCATGGACACGGAGCTTTAGGTTGATGGATTAATTAATATAGAGGATAATACTGCCTAGTATAATATTAAATTTTTAATAGCAAATAATTATATATATATTTTTTAATTTTAAAAAAATAAAATCTTAAATAAAATTTTTTTTTTTTTATGAATATAGGAGCAAATGTATTTTAACTTTGATTCATTAGTTAGTGCGTTGACTGCGATTTCCTGTAGAAGTCTTGCTAGGTCTACGCTAGTGGGAAGTTGCATAATTTCCTGTCGCCTGATATGATTAATGGCGCCAAAACTCATAGGGGATCGATACGGGATCCACCCTGCGGTTTGGTTCGGTTAACTTAGAAAAAAATTGAAACTCGAATTATTATTCTTCCGTTCGGTCGGTGGCATAGAAAATTTAAAATTCTGAAATATTTGTCTTCATTTGACTTAATAGATAGTAAATTAGTAATAGACAAGAATGTCTAATTAGAAAGAAATGAATTCAAATTTATGGGAAAAATTATAAAAATAATACTATAATAATTAGATTTTTTTTTTAAAAAAAAGCTCGATGACATACAGCCATACATAATGAGAAAAAACTAAATAATAAAGAGAAAAATTCATAAAACATAAAAAGTATTATTATAAAAAATATTTATACATAATAAATTTTTTAAAAACCATAATAGCAAGAGTTAATTTTTATGTTGCTGTTGATAAATTTTCTAATTATTTTTTGGTTTGAAGAATTTATATTAAAAAAAATTCGGAATTGATGTAATTAAGGGCAATAATTCTATTCGTGAATTAAAAAATATCACGTAATTGAATAATTGATCTTAATGGGATGAGAATTCCAGGGAACCAAATGTGCACTTGGGAGAGAGAGTACGGGAAAGAACTTCAGTCATTAATTCATGGCCGCTACTGTATAAATCAGTAATATATATAATGTAAAAAATATTATTGACGATTCGAAACGGTTTTTGTCGAATATGCTATGTCGAATATAAAAAAAAATTAATGATAAAATATTACTATCTTCGAATAATAATAAGAGTTGTTATATAAGATCATGAAACAATAATCAAATTAATAATTGTCTTAATTGGTTGAGCCGCCACCGGTGATCTCCTTAGTGGATTTCCACTTTGCAATCAGAATACTATTCTGTTCTGAAGTATCTGTTTGAATACCCAAAATTTTTATAAGTGACTAATTTTTAACGTGTCTTAACATAAAAGGTCTTGGATTTGTTGAATGATAAATTTTTGGAATTACCAGTGTAAGAACCTTTTAGACGTATCTTCATAGGAACATTTTGTGTGTCAGCAATAAACGTTGTCAAGTAGGAGTGAAAAAACCTTTAAAAATTCTGTGTATCGTGGCATATTTAGAGAATGGAATAATATGTATCGTCTAACTTTGTAATAGCATGAAACACTTTATTTATTGTAATATATCGAATAAAAACATACTACAGAAAGGTAAAAAGAAAAGAAATACATCAAGGATAAAACTTTCTTAGATTTTGCGCATTCCAAAAATGAGCGATATGTTGGCCATCCATATCCTTTAGTCAATAACTTCTGTTTCTATTATCTTTATCAACTATGTATGGTCCTTCCCAAATAGGATCAAGCTCTTTTGTACAGTCTTGTCTGCTAACTTCACTTTTCCGAAGTATCAAATTACTGTGCCAAATAGGTGTTGATTTTACCTTCTTGTTTAAGTATGCGGCTAATTGTTTTTTGTATAATGTCTCTTTAATCGCTGGCTTATCTCTTGTGTGTTCCAACAAGTTAAGATTCTCAGCTAGCTTTGACGAGTTGAACTCAACATCAAAATATTCCAGTCGCATTGAAGGACTGTCAATTTCTACCACGACCAATGCATCTGTCCCGAAACATAAATTGAATGGTGATTCCTTCATTTTAGAATTTGGCATTGTCCTATATGACCATAGCTTGATCTAATTGTTTCTTCAATCCTTGAACAATAATTCAGTTAGTTACCTCTGTGAGTCCATTCGTCTGTGGATAGCTGACAGAAGTAAACAAATGTTCAATGTGTAATTCCTCGCAAAAATCTTGGAACTCTTGTGGTTCGAATTGAGTCTCGTTATTTGTTATCAAAATTTTGGATATGCGAACAATGTGATGACATCTTCACTAAAGAAATCTTTCACCTTTCTGGTTGTGATTGATGCTAACGGCTACGCTTCTACTCATTTTGTGAAGTGATCCACTGCAAATACCAAATATTCTCGACCTCCTGAAACATTTTGGGAATGGACCGACCAAATCTATATCCCACTGACAGAAAAGGATGGGATTGCTCAAAGGGTGTAGTTCCAATGTTGGTATGTGATGTAAATTATTATGGATTTGGCACTTTCGATAAGACTTCACCAAATCTACAGCATCGGCTTCTATACTTAGCCAAAAATATCCATCTCTCATTATTTTTCTCGTAAGGCTACGAGAACCGATGTGTGCACCACAAATACCGTCATGAAATGTGCAAAAAGTTGGAACTTGTACTATGGTGATTATATTTACAAGTTTTGCAATAGAAAATTGATTTAATTATTATTACTCCATCTTTAAAAAAATAATAATAATAATATTTGTATTAGGAGTGTAAATGAATTGAATTCTTTTTTTTTTTTTTTCAACTTGGATGAATCAAGTTGAGTTCGAGCCACTTCTAATTAAACTCGAAGCTTGTATACCAGAATTTAATATTTATATTCTTTTATTTTAAGTATAAATAATTATATAAATATTTTTAATAATAATATTTTTTAAAATGATATCTTTAATATATATATTTATATATATATATAATTTTTTTAAAAAAATATTTCAAACCGAACCCAAATTAAGATACTCAAGGAAGGAGGAAATGCAGTGGGTCTGTGGATAGCAGGAGTTCTGAATATTTGGTGTTCGTGTTTGCTCTTTAATTAAATGCCTTCAAATCCCGTTGACATCCCCAAACTGCATTATGGGAATTTTTCCTTCTGAAAACTTGTAACTCAATTAACTCAATAAGGGTTTTAATTCAAAGATATTATCATTAGCATTTCAAAGAATACCTTACGTCTAGAAGCATGTTGCTATATTCTAAGTAATAAAAAATAATACTAATAAATAAAATAAAGAAATATATGGTAATAAATAATTTTTCCTTTTTTCTTTAAAAGAAAATTTATCAATTTTTAATGCACCCTCCTCCACTTGGAATTGAATTACATAAAAATTAAATTTATCTCTATACTCTATAATGACTTAATTATACCATGCATTATATATTATTAGTATATAATATAATTTGGTTGTACAATGTACTTTAATACTAAATATTTTATAATGATTGTCCTATAGATTATTTTATTTTTTAATAAAAAATATATTGTGCTTTATATTAAGAAAGTAGAATAATATTATTATAATGACTCCAGCAATGCCTATCTACTAAAAATAATAATATTAAGCTATAACTATAATATGTTTTAATATTAAAATATTCAGGGTAAAGTTTGGATAAAGTTTTACAAAATTCATCTAAATAATGTATTATTATAGGTTTTTTTGTAAAATATTTTGTTTTAGGATTTAAATAATATTTGCATATGATAACAAATGTTTTGGAGCTTATTTTATTTATTGTACCTAGGAATAAGCTAAGTTCAATTTAATGACAATCAAGCTAATTTTTGTTTTTTTTTTATATATGTAAAGATATGGTCCCTGGTAGAGTTAGATGAGCTTACCGACATAGTCTTATTGTTTCTGCGTATAAAACTATGAGCTGTCATTGCAAGTTTTTGTAGATAGCGTAGGTGTTTTACTTGGTGATCCTCCACAGGGCAAAGGAGCAATTTAGGATGGGTCCATTTGGACACATGTTGGAGCTATCCCGTTGTTTCGGGATTTTTACGCCCATGCTGCATTTCATAGACTTAAGTAATAGATTCATTTTCGTGATGCTTGCCCTGATGAGATGTGGTTCCACATCGAAGGTATATTACATCTATTAGGACCTCAGGAGTATGCACTGATTACCGAACTTCAATTTGGCTGGATGTGAAGATTATAGAATGGGAGTTGATGAGCAGCTCTGCATATGAGCTGTTATTGGGGATCCATCTACTGAGCCTTGGATAAGTTCTAGGAGAAGGAGGTGGGATCTTCTGGCTGCTGACACGTGAGTCTTTAGCAGTAATTCCACATTACGTGTGAAGCATCCTTGAGGATTTGCTTGCAGTTGAGGTATTTCCTCGGTCCACCATCGGGTGGAGCATGACACAACATTGCCTCCAGAAAGACATTGGTGATGAGTCTTTGACACAGAAGAGGCATTTATATGGCTATGCCATGGTGATACTGGTATGACATCAAATCTACCGTTTTTAGGAATTTCCATCATTTATATTAGCATAACAATGAGTGGTTGTCAAAATTTATGATGTTTTTTCTTCCAATTCACTGGTGGATGTACGACCACTTCCCCCTTGCTCCGGCATTTTTGCACTGATGCTCGTCCCAGAGCTTCTAGATCTAGCTCTACACGGCACTCGAGGTGCCTTCTTCTCCCGAGTCTAATTCAGTTCACTTCCGAAGTTCAATGGCATGTTCTAAATGGGGTAAGCAATCAACCTTTCTACTTATGTTCTTTTGGTTTTTTCTTTATGAAATCAAACTTTCATAAATTAAATTACTATGTACACAGACGTCTGTTTCATTACCATACATTAAGCCAAATGAGCATGAGCGACAGATGACGTACTAAACTGATTTTGACAGCCTCCCTTATATTCCACTTGTTTGTTGGGGGTCTTCGAAGCCCAGTTCATTCTGGGACGTCGTCAAACATCAATCACCTAGTCGTTTAGTTAGGGATGCCGAGATCCTCAAGGACGTCGAAGAGCATTTCGAGGAGCGACCTCCCTCCCTTGTGAGATCGGAGGGTCATGGTGCGAAGGAGGAATACCACCAGGTATGTATCTCTTCCTGTTTGATTAAATCAAGGATTCAATTCAATTGGTAGATATAATTTCTGTTAAAAATTATACTGTGCTCCCGCGAGCTGAGAGGCCCTCTCATTCTATTCCTATTGCCAATGACATGATGACCCAGCCTAGGACTATATTGGAAGAGTTTGAGCAGCGAGCCCATGTTCGCTTTGTCGAGCACTAGAAGTGGGTGAGTGCTCGATTAGAGCAGCATGAGCAGTTGGCCCTGGCTCAGCACGCTATGCTATAGTGTTTCTTCGGGCTCAAGAAGCTACTAGATGAGCTGGTGGGGCCTTGTTTAGAGAATTGGCCAGGATTGTTAGACACCTCCTCATTCACGCTTGGTTAGTATAAGCTCTAAAATCTGAAATTAGTTAAATAGAGCATTGGTTATTGAGTTTTTTCTTTTTTTTTTTTTTTTTTGAAATTAGCAAGAGCAGATGATGGATGGTAGGCAAGATGTAGATAAACCTACTTCGATTGTGGTCGCCCCTACCCCCAGGTTAGTTCATATTTATAATAGTTCTATTTTTTAATATTTCATATTTATGTAAATTTTTGTAGTTAGTTATTTTAATTAAAAATGGTTAATTTATTTTAACTAATAGTCGGAGGGGGATTTTAGTGAGAGGGAGGATGTAGATCCACCTGCTCTAGTTGAGGTCCACACTACCTCCCAAGTTGGTTTAAACATCTATCTATTTTTCAATATTTCATATTTACACTGATTTTCGTAGTTAGTTATTTTAATTAAAAACAGTTAATATATTTTAAATAACAGCCGAAGGAGAATGTCAGTGAGAGGGAGGTTACATCAGCACCACATAGTACTGTTGTATCTGACCTTGTTGTTCATTTGGGTCACGACATTATTAGCTAAGTTAATTAATAATTTTTTTCTATTTGATATTTATATGTCTTGTTCAAGTGTCTTTAATTTAATTTTATTATGTTCTAATACTTGGATTTTAAATTATTTTAGGAGGGAGGATGCGCAATTTGGATGAGTTGCAAGCCCACGGACTCCTATCGCCACATAGATTCTAAGGTTCCAAAGAAGAGGCTTAGAATGATGAAATTGAGAGAGGCAGGTTCGGTAGGGTGCCACATAAGGACTCTGAGGTATTTCTGGTGGACACTCCAGAAAACCAGATGCTCTTGGATAAATTCTGCTCTTCGGGGGAATCAGAGAGGTATTTATATTAATTCCATTAATATAATATAGCAATTAATATAATATAGCTTAATTCATAATTAAGTTTATGTGTCTTTTTTAGTATGTTAGACTTTTTATTTATTTTTTCTTTCAATTATGTTTTCTGTTAGGCAGACGCTCGATTTGGGGTATCCACTCCTTTGACAGGAACTTTGTGAAGAAAGTTTGGGATTGCACACAGGAGTTGGAGGACCCTTATATCTATTAGTTCATCCGAAGGCTCCGACTAGCAGCTAAAGGGGAATCAAAGGCATTCCCTCTGGCGCAAAGGTTCGCCATTGCCCTGCCTTACCTCTATGTAAGTATAAATTTATTTTTATCAAAAGTTTTACCTCGATGCTTATCATAGAATATCATTTTTAATTAACTCAAATCGTAGAGTATACTCCAAGGCTCTTTCCTTTCTACCTCCGCTGCTGGGAACCTTGAGACGTAAAAGCTCTATGATGGTTCTATCAGGTGGGTCAGGGGAGTTGGAGAAGATGATGAAGTCGCATGATGGGAGGTTGACTAGGTAATAAATATAGTTATTCTTTATGGTTTTATTTTAAGTTATATTTTATATTAATTAATTTAATATTTGCGATGTATTTATAGGTCCTGATGTCAGGTTGCCACCAAAATCGCTGGGTATTGCTGCATATCTCTCCAAAGGCTGTGAAGAAAGTTCTATATGATTCGTTGCCATCTCTAGATCCAATTGTGAGGGCATGCAGGAAAGAGATGATGGAGCCGGTTTGTAGGATGCTGCCACACCTTCTAGTACATTCCAACTATTATTCCATGATGGGAGTTGCTGCAGCTCCATCTACCAAGTTTGACTATTCTTTTATTGGCATTAAATCCCTCCCTAGTCAGCCTGATTCAACTAGCTATATGGCCTACATTGCATATTACATAGTGCAACTGTTGAGGGGGCATCTTAGGAAGATGCAATTCCTGAATGGTATTTTAGATGCACCCCAGTCCTTCAGGGACAAGATGACTTTGATCACTCTTTCATGGTGTAGCATCCTGTAGTTTGTAGTCTCAGTGATTTTTTGTGTGTATATTATGTAAATATTTTGCATACAATGTAAATTATATAAATGAAAATGAATTATGTAGATGTTTTATTTATATTATGTAAATATTTTACACACAATGTAAATTATATAAATGAAAAAGACTTATGTAGTTGTTTTATTTATATTATGTAATTAAAAAGAATATGAAAATAATTACAAGTCATGAATCATCTCAACAGCTACATCACCGTCGAAAAAATCCACTCTCGTGCTTCATTTGCTGCCTCTAAACTTTCTCTAGAAACTCGAGATTGTTGGGTAAATATTGGATTAGATATGTGCACTTCTGTATTAACTATGTTCGGACAAGTTAGATGGTTGTGTCCTTTTTCTTTTGAATATTTTGCAAGCTTTCTCCCATTGGTGTTATTCACTTCGAAAGCGGAACCGACATTCTTCTGGTCCTCCTACCTTCCTTCTATCAAACTGGCGATTGACAACCATATCTTCCAAACCTGCAATTCTGTTCAAACTTGAACACAATGGAACATGCTATATTGAAGGTGCATATGTCATCCTCAATATTTCTGTGTCAAATGAATTTCCACTAATAGAGTATAATAGTGAGCCCCAATTTACCTACAAAGAATTAAAGAAGATAAAAAAAAAAATTGGGATTATGATTTTAAATTTATTTTTTAAACAATAAGGAGAGTATAGAAAAGATCGCCCTGAAGGTCACACATACCTTCTAGAAGGTCGAACCTACCTTATAGAAGATCGAACTAGTTCGACCTTTCGGAAGGTAAGAACGATCTTTTACCTTATGAAAGGTTGGCTAAACCTTCTGGAATGTCTGTTTAAATTATACGAAGGTTTTTTCAATACCTGGCGACAGCAATGGCATGTTTACACAGAAATCCTTCTAGTTTCCACCTTCAACATCCACAAGTCCTCTGAATGATATCCATAACAACATTTGCTTCTTGTGGGGAATTACCGATGACATACTCCTCCCTAACTCGAATGGATGTACTATGCAGTCTTTCTTGGTCAACCTTCACAGCTTCCTTCTCAATTCGTTCCATAACATGTTTGGTAATAATATTAGGCATAGTAGCAGCTGCTTCTTGGAGTTTGTTGAACCAACTCTGACAAATACCCCTATAAAACTCATGAGTAGATGTGATAGGAAACTTCGGAGCTTTCTTGATCGCTTCATTGAAGGACTCCACAAGATTGTTTGTCATCTGGTTGTATTGATTATTCAGACAGTAAGCAAGTGACCAACCCCAATCACCTTGCCTTAATATCCAACCATCGATGAATTATAGGGTGTATATGTTGAATGTCCCCAAAGTCGTAGTCATATTTTTTCTTATTATAAGCCATATGCAGCACTTTTGAAAATCACTGCAACACGAGGATCTCTGCACTTTGTCTTTCAGTTTTCCTTCAAATGTCGAAAACAAAAGACATGTGTAACCTGAGGATACACTTTTTTCACCGCGTGTAGTATGCTTCTGTGTCGATCAAATACAATTACCAAATCATCCTACAATCTGTATGTAGTTCTTAGTTTTCTTGAGAACAACTCCCATGAATCATTGCCCTCCTCTTCACAAAATCCAAATGCAAGGGGAAAGGTTTGTTTGTTTCATATAGACTGCTGCATAAATTTTGCTCTTGTATGCACCTTTCAAATGCGTTGCGTCTATGATAATGACGGGTATCATGTACTTGAAACCTTTGATTGAAGGTCCAAGTGCACAATGCTATGCTGGTCATTGTGCCAGGCATTGTATGCTCCAAGAGGTAAAAGTATGATGGAAGCTGTCTAAATAGGTCCACTGGAGTTCCATAAGCTATGGCCTTTGCATGCTGTAAATATCTCTAGGTTTTGGTGTATCCTAACTTCACCCCATAATTCTTCCGCATGTCTTGAATCACATTTTTGCTGGTGTGATTCTCACTGACAATTTTACCAATGTATAAACGACCAACAATGTTGATGCACTTGCATCCCTGTTTTGGCTTTGTTGTATAGTTTGAATGCAAGTGTGAGTCGGGACAAACTTGTGAATCACCCATATATGGCATCTAGCTCTACTTTGTGCATCTATCATGAAGGTGCAATCTTTCTGATTCCTATATCGTGCCTCGAATCTTGTTTTATCCGAACATACCACATGATAGGAAAACCTATTCTCGAATGAATATTAACTGACTGCTGTTGTCAATTCATTCTTACTATAAAAAATTGCATCCTTCTTTGTCGAACCCACAAGTGGAATACTATCGTCTTCGGAATAATGCACCTCTTCACCCTCACCCCAGTCCATGTTTGTGAATTGAGTAGAAGGGTCCAGTATAAATTGCTCAAAAGGAACTAAGTGTCTGACCCCATCGTCGAAGTTGCCAAGGATGTCACCATCAACACTACTGATACATTCTTCTGCATAATCATCATCATCATCGGTGAGAATATTTTTGGATGTCCCAGATTCATTGTTTAGAGGTGCAAATGTCTCATCCGGATTCCTTTCGTATGCATCAACAAAAACCATCCCTTGCATGATCACCACCACCCTGATGTGATCTTTCAATTCTATTAACGATCTCCATTTTAGGATCAGCTTCCCCCTTCAAATACATGAATCCGTATATATCTTCAATTTCCATTAATTTATTACATCCATCAGATAATCTGGATGCAATTGAAATTTGTATGTTGAATTGGTTCAAATCAATCTTCATGCAGTCTGACATAGTTTTCCTAAAATCTTCATAACTGATTTCGTTTGGTACGACTACCGGACGCTCCCTTCCACTTAGAGAACCATCATAAATAGCAATTTTGATATAATCCATTTCCTACAAGAATCCAAAGAAAAATATATTCAAGAACACGTACTGGAAATGATAGGAAAAAAGAGGGGGGAAATATATTAATGAAACAAAAAATAGAGAATATAGAAAAGTCCGTCATGAAGGTCACACAAACCTTCCAAAATGTTGAACCGACCTTCCAGAAGGTCGTTTCTACCCTCTGCAATTTTGGAGCCAAATCTAGCTTCAACTCCAAATACTCTATAAACTCCTTTCTTTCCTTCCTTACGCCAAACAAATAACACAAAACGGACAAACACCAATACCCGAAGATACTTTGAAATCAAAATACAAGCATCGATCACTGTAAAAATAAAAAAGAAAAATAAACCGAACTCTCCGAAAACCAAACGATGCTACCTTGATCTTGCGAAGAAAAAAACAACTCTCCCGAACTCAACTCACCACACCAATCGTTTTATTATTTCAACGGGGGGAATATAGGTTTGTCTCACTGAAGTTTTTTGCAACTTCCACTGAAGGAAACTTCATCAATGATGTAGTTTTATTGTTTTCAATTCGGTTTTAAGCAGCAATGTGATGGTAGTTGGGGTGTTTTGAATGTTGAGGGTAATATAATAACTATATGTTAAAAGTGAATAAAGGTTAGTTTTTTTTTTTTTTTTTTAAGGAAAAGTCAAAATGCGTATAGAGTGAAATGTTAGATTTAGAGTTGGATAACTTATGAAATTTTATGAAGATTTGGATAAAATAGCAATCTTTCTTTCCAAATTGGGTAGATGAGAAAACACCCCATTATTATTCCGTTTGATCGGTGGAATAGAAAATTTAAAATTCTGAAATATTTGCCTTCAGTTGACTTAATAGATAGGAAATTAGTAATGGACAAGAATGTTAGATTAGTAAGAAAAAAACTCAACATTTATGGAAAATATTCTAAAAATAATACTATATAATAAGATTATTAAAAAAAAAAAAAGGGAAAAAAAGCTAGATGACATACAGTCTTACATAATGAGAAAACCAAATAATAAAGAGAAGAATTCATAAATAGTACAAAGTATTATTATGAAAACGGTAAACCAGTCATTATTTAAAATTCAATTAAAAATTATTTTAATTTAAAATTTTACATCTCACAGAGAGATTTACGTTTAACTCACATGAAAGAAGAATTCATGGAGAGATCTCTTACATTTCCATACGAAATGTCTCGCATACTATGATGGGTTTCACACTTAAACCTTTCAGGATGGAAGAAAAGTTAACAATCATAAAAAGGTTGGAAAAGAAAAAGCAGCGGTACATAAAATTTATATAATTCACCATCCTATTTGTGTAAATTTTTTTATTAACAGTGGCACCCTAGCTGTGCTCATTGTGTATTGAATTAAAGACCACTTGATCTAAGTATCAAAGCTTGACATCTTGTGTATCTATCTAAAGTTAACCACATATAAATATTCTTAATTCAAAAGAATTCTGACTTTTATTATATTCTAAACAAATGAGTGTATAGTTCGAATTTCAATTCATTTCCAAACATCACCAAACCACGCGTTAGCGGGATTGACCAGCTATATGAATTTTGGCTTCAATTATTAAAGTAATGCCGGAAATAAAGCGACTATCAATTTCTAAGCACAAATAGACCGAGCAAGAAAATCATGGGCAAGTCTTCATAACTATCAGTGACCCGCATGCAACATGGTTAACTTTGTCTAACCCATATTGGGTTAGCTGAACCCCAGGCTGGAGAGATCGATGTATATATATATGCTTTGCTATAAATATGGACTGAGATCTCGATATTAATTGCACTATATATACTCTTGGTATCAAGTGATCTCGAACGTCATGTCCAACAAGGGAGTGCTGGTTATAATTTTTCTTCTATTTCTCTTCACAATTTCAGCTCAGTATATCCGTCCTGCGTTATCAGCAAGAGCCGTCCGATCGGAAAGTGAGTTCATCACCACTTTTAAAATATTTATCAGGGCAATTAATCTTTTGATTCTTTAATTGTATACTCTGTAATTAATATATGCATGTGTTTCTCTTCCGGACTGCAGATCTGGATTTTGGACCTATCACTCAAACTGGTCCGGGATGTAGATGTTGTCCTATATGCTAAAGATCTCATAGATATTGACCAAACTTTGGGTCATTGTTTAATTGTCAAACAATCTTTTTTTTTGATTATCCAATCATTTTACGAGTCACCAAATTACTACCTACCATCAAAATCCTAATAGCAAAACGTTAAATCCCCATGTGAAAGACTCTTGGCACAATTTTTTGAGGGCAATTTCATTTGCTCACCCTACAAAAGATGAAAACTCTACAAACCATTTAAGTTTCTTTCATTTTAGAATTTTTCCTTTTATTTATGTACCCTAACTTTCCAACTTCCCCAATTCTTGATCTGTATACCAACTCAAAATTCAACTTTCTTTGATATCAAGGGTTACCGATTCACTTCAAGGTTGATTTTTATTAAAAAAATAAAAAATAAAAAAAACTTTCTTTGCTTGCGGAGTGTTTGAAAATGATGCTTCATTAGAGAGAGAGGGAGCAAGAGTTATGATGATAAATTCAATTGGATTTTATTACATGGATATCAGCCAATTCCGAAGTTACGAAAAGGAATCCGCCGGCCCCCTCATGTGTCTTCTGCTGTAGTGGTGGCAGAAACGGCGGTCGCTAGAGAGGTGAGGAGGAAAGCAGAGGGGCCAGGTTTTGTAGTTGGGAAGCAAATTAAAACTCGGACTGAGATTGCCAGGGCTGAAGCTCATGAAGAGGAGATCAAAGAAGGAGAGGTGTTACAGAGAAAAGAGAACGAGCATAAGGAAGGGAAGAAGGAACTGAAGGAGGTGGGGGTCAATGTTTTTCCTGTTACTGTAGAAAAATAGAGAAAAATGGTGGATATGGCCACAAGACCATGAAAAAAATGATGTGTCCACTTGTTCTTATATGGCCACAACCTTTATATAAGATTCAGCAATAAATGCACTTGAAAAAAAATTCAAAAAAAAAAAGGGTTCCAGTTTCAATCTTATACACAAGACCATGAAAAATTTTTGCCTTTCTGTTCTTATTACTCATTATTGTATTCTGTTCTTCCTGGGCTTACTTATTTGACTCCATCCGACTTGTTTTGGCAAAATATGAGACTTGATCTGGTCGGATCCTACTATAAATACGTATACATTCTTCTTCAACTCATTAAGACCCCAACGAGAACGTGATCATGTCCGATAAGGAAGTTCTCATTCTTCTCTTATTTCTCTTCACGTTTTCAGCCCAGCAAGAGTCTTGTTAGAAGATAGTCAGCGTGAGTACATGCACAATACTGAAACTTAATATTCTTCTGTAAAGCTCTCAAAATATTTTTGTTTGTCTCTGCAACTGATCGTCGCAGTTCTCACGGACCTAATACTAAACCTGGTAGTCCTTGTCGAAGTAGTACGAAATAATGCCTTAGAATTGGTAACCAAATGGAACAGTATGGATAAAAGAGGGAGCACAACAAGGACGAAAAGTTGCTACCCAAACTCTACATGTTCTTATGTTGGCTTGATTATTAATGCTGCTCCTCGATAAATGTTCATAGCTGGAAATTCGCGCCCTTTTCTATAATAAAGTACATCTCGATGCTTGAACATAACTTGTTTGAGATTGTTTGATGTGATGATACAATGAGTATTGCTCTCTTCCCTTGTATGGGTTTGAATGCCTTAATTTCTGTTGGATTGTTTGAGATTGTTTGATGTGATGATACAATAAGTATTGCTCTCTTCCCTTGTATGGGTTTGAATGCTTTAATTTCTGTTAGATATGTGTGTTGGCTATTATTTCTGAAACTTAGAATCACACGGTTTTTAAGATTTATTGGGATACTGATATACTGGTTATGAGCTTTACAGATTGTTCAAATCAGTGGTTGAGTTGAATTAGGAGATTATTAAGATCTTTGGAATTCTCTAAAGTTATCCTTAAGATTGGGAGCTAATTTGTTTGATATGATATCTCGTAAGATTTCTGGAGTTTGATATTCCTTGATTGATTATCCTAAATTGATATTTCCATATTTATCTAAATTGGATACTTTTTAATATATTGTAATTATCTTTTAGAAAGAAATATCTCTTATATCTTTTACTGCTATTATTTCCAAAACGAGATAAACTTTGAAGTGATCAAGATTGATGATGATTGAGTATCATGCTAAGAAGTCTTTGCTGAAAATTCTTATAAATATTCGGGAGAATATTAATGGTAGCTGGACTCGGGAGGAGTATATCTACCTCACTATCGCAAACTATCACTAGCGTGTCACGGGAATGTCACAACGGTTTTTGTAGAACAGTTCTAGAATTTAGGTGGAGTTCGGGAGAGGCTTTGTCATCTTTAGAGGGATTCTAGAAGATGTTACAATATATGCAAGAGGGATTCTTGCTATGAATTTATAAGGTAAAACTTAGTATAGGGTAGTGATAGACTAGAGGGATTCTATTGTTCTTAGTGGATTTTTTCAGGTGGACTTTGCTTTGAGGACGTCGCCTAATATTGGATATATTCCAATGGGGTGAACCTCATTTAATCTCGGTGTTCATTTACTTTCTGTGAGAATTTATATATTCAGTATATTACGTATATTTAATAGTAGAATTGCTAGCAAAATATTCTTTCAATTGGTATTAGAGTCATACACTAACAAATTAGTGGAAGATCTTGGATTTAGAATCTTTTTGTGCAGCAATGAGTGGACTGCAAGAAGGAGGATCCATGTGTAGACTACCTCTTTTCAACGGATCCAATTGTTCATATTGGAAGGCTCGGATAATAGCGTCCATCAAAGCACTAGATGAAAAGACTTGGAAATCAGTCTGAAAAGGATGGACTCCTCCGAAAGATGCGAAGGATCTTTTGGAGGATAAAGATACAAAGGAAGAGGATAAGGAAGCTAATTTTAATTCTAAAGCCCTTAAAGCTATTTTTAATGCTGTCGATGTTAATCATTTTCGTTTAATTGCTCATTGTATTTAAGCTAAGGAGGCCTAGACAACCTTACAAACAGCACATGAAGGAACATCAACTGTGCGACGCTCTAAATAGCAAATGATCAGTTCACAATTTGAGATATTCCTGATGGATGAAACTTCATGCAAAATTGAGTGATCTAGCCAATGAGTCATTCACAGTTGGGAAACAAATGACTAATGAAACATTGGTATGCAAAACTCTAAGATCTCTTCTAGAACAGTTTGCTTATAAAGTAACTGCAATTGAAGAAGCAAAGGATATCGATACGATCAAATATGATGAGTTGATCAGCTCGTTACAAACCTTTTGGAGGAACTTAAAGCCAACTCGGAAGGACAAAAGTATTGCTTTTCAAGTTGCTGATCCCATTGATCCAAAAATTGATTGTTCTGAAGATGTTTAGTAAGCAATGTCCCTGATCGCACGAAACTTCAACAAAATTTACAAACGAATCAAAGGCAAACCAAACTCCTGTCAATTCAAAAACAATACCGGGAATAGAAAATCCTTTGGTAAGTCCCCTTCTGATTGTACTGATTCTAATATCAGGACTAATAAAGGAATACAGTGCAGGGAATTTGCAGGTTATGGCCATATTCAGGCTGAATGTGCAACCTATCTCAAAAAACATAAGAAGTCTTTTGTTACTACCTGGAGTGATGGGGAACAAACTGATGAGGATGACGAAAGAACTAAACAAACAATTAATTTCGTTGCTCTACATGGTGAAGTTGTTACATCAAAATGTGGCAATTCATGTATGACAAATGTTGAACTCGATGAAGAAACAGAGGTAAGACAATGTTTTCCAGAATTAACTAATATAGATAGTGATAGTGAACTCACTCCTGATGAAATGCTAGAAGCCTACAAAGAATTGTGCAAAAGGGTGTATTAAGCTTAACAAACTAAACAGAGAACTAGAACTTAAGGTAAAGATTCATGTGTTTGAAAAAGAACAATTGGTAACTAAAATCAATATTCTGATTGCATACTGTGAGGCAGAGCAGCAGAAATTTCAGAAATTATCAATTGAGCATGACGATACAATGAAAAAGGTGAGGATGATGAATAGTGGCACTGATAGACTAGATCAAATATTGGCAGAACAACGATAGACATATGATCGTCGAGGTTTAGGCTATGATGACAGTCATAACCCTGTTCAACGACAAGCTCACAAAACAAAGAAATCTAATTTGAAAGAAACACAACCACTAGGTACTGACATACAAAGGTATTTCATCAAAGGTATGGTAAAGGTGTTTGTACCTACTTGTCACTACTGTCTTCAAAGACGACATATCAGACTCAACTGTTTTGAGATGTTATATAATTCTAGTTCACAGATGCTATTGACGCAGGCTCGAAAGCACAAGTTTAAACAAATTTAGGTTAAGAAAAATAGAAAAAAATGTTTGGCAGGCTCTAAGTCCTTAAAAGTGTTTGATTCTGATTTATGATTTTTTGATAGTGGTTGCTCTCTTCACATGACTGGTAGAAAGTAATATTTGAAAGATTATCATGAGTGTAATCTTGGCCAAGTCACTTTCGGTGATGGTAAACCGGGACAAATGTTGGGAAAAAGAACTCTTATGTTAAAAGGGATGCCCCACCTTCATAATGTGTTTTTAGGAGATGGTCTCTAGGCTAATTTGATTAGTATAAGTCAGTTGTGTGATGAAGAGTTGTTTGTTTAGTTCACCAAGAATGCATGTCACGTATATGATGAAAATAAGAATTGTGTATTGACGGGTACTAGATCATCAAGCAATTGCTATACTACTGATACAAATGTACGTTGTAACAGTACAAGTCATAATAATGTTGAATTGTGGAATGAGAGATTGGGACATATAAACTTCAAACAACTAACTAAAATCTCTGTTATAGGTGTTGTCAAGGGAATTCTTGACTTTGGAGTAAATAAAGGTGCATGTGTGACTCTTGTCAACTTGGAAAGTAGAAACATCCGACACACAAAGCTATCAATTTTATTACTACTTCTTATCCACTTAAGCTACTACATATGGATCTCATGAGTCCTATGCACGTTGGAAGTGTGAGAGGAAATAAGTATGTGTTCGTATGTGTAGATGATTTTTTCAAGATTTACCTGGGTAGATTTTCTTAGGGAAAAATCAAGTTCATTTGAATCATTCAAAAGATTATCCATGCGATTAAAAACAGAAAAAGCTGATGTTTTTGGAAAAATTGTTCTCATTAGAAGTGATCATGGAAAAGAATTTGATAACACTATTTTCACTAATTTCTGTGATGATCATGGCATCTTGCATGAGTTCTCTGCACCAAAAACACCACAACAGAATGGTGTTGTAGAAAGGAAAAACAGGACTCTACAAGAAATGGCAAGGGTTATGTTATATGCTAAAGGAATACCATGAAAATTTTGGGGGCTGAAGCTATAAATACTGCTTGTTATATCATTAATCGTGTCTATTTCAGAGCATGAACAAAGTCGACGTCCTATGAAATATGGAAAGGAAGGAAACCAAACGTTTGTTATTTTCATATCTTTGGAAGTAAGTGTTTTATTTTGAATGATAGAGACAAGCTTGGTAAGTTTGATCAAAAGAGTGATGTTGGTATTTTTCTTCGATATGCAGCAAATAGTCAGGCTTACAGAGTACTTAATCAACGTACTGGAAAAATCATGAAATCTACTAATGTTGTGTTTGATGAATTTATAGGGACTTTACCACTGCCAGAAGACAAAGAAACAGGGAAATCTTGTACCGAAATGATAGGATAGCAAGAATAGTCAACAAATGAAGAACAGGGTTCCCCCAGTAACTCAAAGAAGTGCAGTGTCCTGCTTGAGACAGCTCAATCCGTATGATATCAATCAGGTACAACAAAAGATGAACCTAGGCTGGAACAGAGACACAAACAAAAACAGGTAAAAAGGTCTCAAGACAAATCTCATCTAGAATTCAAAAGGCACATCCATTAGAAGAAGTAATCAGAGATTTGGAGGAAGGAACACACACTAGAGGTAAAGCTAAAGTTAACTATAGGGAGATGATAAGCTCTATCTGCTACTTGTCTACTATAGAACCCAAAAATGTAAATGAAGCTTTGAAAGATGATTATTGGATTAATGCCATGCATGAGGAACTAGAACAATTCAACAGATTGGATGTTTGGTCACTAATACCTAGATCTGAAAATATGAATATTATTGGTACAAAATGGATCTTTAAGGATAAAACAGATGAGTCTGGAAATATTGTTAGAAACAAAGCTAGGTTAGTTGCTCAAGGTTATACACAAGTAGAAGGTGTGGATTTTGATGAAACACTTGCACCAGTAGCTAGATTGGAATTAATTAGGCTATTGATATGTATTGCTTGTCTGCGTCAATTTAAACTATATCAAATGGATGTCAAAAGTGCATTCCTAAATGGTATTCTGAGTGAAGAGGTGTATGTTGAACAATATAAAATTTCCAGATCAAGTGTTCCAATTGTAAAAGGCATTATACGGTTTAAAACAAGCCCCTCGAGCATGGTATGAGAGGTTAACAAAATATTTGATGGAACAGGGTTACAAACGAGGGGGAGTTGATAAAACCTAATTCGTAAGACAGTTTTCTAAGGATATTTTAATTGCTCAAATCTATGTTGATGATATTGTTTTTGGCTCTACCTCTATTCAACACACAGATACCTTTGTGAAACAAATGACATCAGAATTTGAAATAAGTATGGTTGGTGAATTGACATATTTTCTGGGATTGCAAGTTAGACAATTTGCAAATGGGATATACATTTCACAATGCAAATATGCTAAAACATTGGTTAGAAAGTTTGGTATCGAAAATGCCAAAACTGTCAGAACACCGATTTGTACTAAACTAAAACTGTGTAAAGACGATGCAGGAACAACTGTGGATTCAAGTCTGTATCGAATTATGATTGGCAGCTTGCTGTATCTTACAGCAAGTAGACCAGACCTATGTCTCAGTGTTGGCATCTGTGCCAGATATGAAGCAAATCCCAAATAATCTTACTTGATGGCTATTAAAAGAATCATTCGCTGTGTCAATACTACATCACACTATGGTATTTGGTATACAACTGACACCACAGCATTTTTGGCAGGTTTTAGCGATGCAAACTAAGCAGGAAACTTGAATGATCGTAAGAGTACTTCTGGAGAGTGCTTCAACCTTGGAAACAATCTGGTTTCATGGTACAGCAGGAAGCAGCACTCAATTTCATTATCAACTGCAGAAGCTGAATACATTGCTGCTGGAAGCTGCTATACACAACTATTGTGGATGCAACAAAAATGATAAAAGATTACGGTATTGTATAGGATATGTTTACTGTATTTTGTGACAATAGAAGTGCCATTGATATATCTAAGAATCCTGTTCAGCATACTCGCACTAAACACATTAACATAAGACATCACTTCATTAGGGAATTGGTAGAAACTAAGACTGTCGTCATTGAGCAAGTATCAACGGAAAAACAACTGGCTGACATTTTTACTAAACCTTTGGATGCTAAAACATTTGAATCTTTGAGGAAAGCTTTAGGAGTCTGTTTTCTTGATATGTAAAACTAGTATGACAGTTGCTTTATAGTGTAGTAGTTTTGCAGCATTATCTTGCTTTGATTTCTTCTCCTTCATCATTGTTGAAGATTTATCATTCTTAAATTTCGCATATAGACAGTATGCAAAAATATCTTTCATGAAACTAGGGTTTTATGCTATTACACAGACTTGATTGATTTCTTCAAATCTTCCCTAAAACAAAAAAGGAAGAAAGACATACACTATTTTCCTCTAAAGTTTTCCCGGGCTATATTTTGTTTGAATTCTATTGGTTAGTTTAATGTCCTTGGCGGTTAAAATACCATGATCTATGCTCATGTTTTCAGTCTCCGTGTCTATCACATTGAGACTTTGGGAGTTTTTCTTTATTTCAATAAATTCTTATATCTACCCCAAGATTTTTATGCACAAATCCCGGAGCTTTTTCACACATTACCACATTCATGCTTATCAAAGAAGGTTTTTTTTTTTTTTTTTTTTCAGATTTTCTTCATTTCCCACTTCTCCACCATTTGTTTGTATTTCTTTGTCAATCTTCACAAGATTTTCCAGAAACTAGTTGTGGGTAACTTGGATTCCACCATGGTGCAGCTAAAATAGATTGCTAGGAAGAAGAAAAGGGGAATCACTATCACTCCTTCATCTTTCAGTTCCACACCTCCACTTGAGGTGACTCCACCTCTTCCTAGCGTGACTTCAACAAGCGGCCCCGGAGACATCTCTGGTCTTCTTCAAGATCTGCTCCTTCAGGAAGTTCTGCAAACCATTGCTGCTGAACCCAGTCAGCCTTCCTCACGGAGTTCACCAATTCAGTCGCCAACCACCGGTCCTTCGGTGCCCGAACAGTCGTCTGCTACCGAAGAGGGTTCTGGAAAACCCACAACGAAACGGAAATGGGCGGCCATTGGTTCGAGAAAATATCGACTCCGTCAGAGGTTTTGATCCTCAAGCCATGTTTCAACTTCATCAACTTAACCCGTACAATTGGGAAATTCGGACTCATCTGACCATGAGGCTGCAGAGCCAAGCTAAACCGCACCCAAGGACACTCCTCCTACTAGATCTACCCAAGGGTTCACTTCTATTAAACCACTCAATGAAAAGTTTTTAAATGCTCACTGTGTGAATCATTGGAATACTATAGTGTTTCGCAAGATAATCGGAGAATGTAACATTGATCTTATCAGTCATGAAAAGGAGGGGATTTTGGAGTTTTTTTCACAAAAAGGATACTTGAAATCTGTCTCAAATTTATATTTTTACATTGATGGTTTGGTGCGCTATTTTTATGTCAATCTCTATGAAATTCAAAATGTTGGAAGTCCTCTATTTGAGAAGGTTTATGTGAGAGGTCATGTGTTTGATTTTTCCCCAAGCTTGGTTCAGGAATATTTTGGTTCTCCCACTGCTGATACAGGCTCTGCATCCTTATCTTTAAATTTTGATGATGTTGCTACTGAGTTAACTGGGGGGTACATCCAGAAATGGCCCCTTGACAATGCAATTAAAGCCCCTGCCTTATCTACCAAATATTCCATCCTCCATAAAATCTCAAAGTCAAATTGGTTTCCTTGCACCCATTACTCTATTGTGTTTTCTGAACATGCACGTTTGTTATATTCCATTGGGACTAGTACTGCATTTGATTTAGGACAGCATATCCTTGACTTTGTTTGTGGATATCAACAATGGGACAAGACTTATGGCATTCTACCCTTTCCGGTTCTCATTAGTACCATGCTGTTAAAGCAACATGATGTCAGAGTTTCTACAGATGGTGACCCTGTTTTTCCATCCAAACTAATAAAAGTGTCTCCAAATTTGTTCAAAGGAAAAAGTGTCAATGACATGAAATCCTCTACTCCTTCTATGGCTGCCACATCCACCGGTTTTCTGTTTGAGCCTAACTTTGTGCAGCTTCATAAAGGTATATCACCTTTACTTGCTGCACTTCTACAGGTTCAACAGTCCCTACTGAGGCTCCATCAGGCAGTGATTACATTGGAACAAGCTGTTGCTGCTGCCCTTCCTACTCCAACTGAAGCCTCATCCTCTGCCTCTTCTGATTGATACTTTAACATTCTTATTGGCAACAAGAGGGAGACAATTGGTTTTTGATGCTACTGAAACTTTGCTTCTTAGTTTTCTCTGTTATGTTCTTTTGTTGTCTTTGTTGCTACTAGTTTGCAGACTTCTTATTATTGCTATTGGTATTCCTATTGGTATTGCATTGGCTCTAGTTTTACAATTTACAGTTTTTATGCTTATGATTCAAAAACCTTAATATCTGTGTGTTTGCCAAAATAATGCCAAAGGGGAGTTTGTCAGATATGTGTGTTGGCTATTATTTCTGAAACTTAGAGTCACACGGTTTTTGAAGATTTATTGGGATACTGATGTACTGGTGATGAGCATTATAGATTGTTCAAATCAGTGGTTGAGTTAAATTAGGAGACTATTAAGATCTTTAGAATTCTCTAAAGTTATTTTTAAGATTGGGAGTTGATTTGTTTGATATGGTATCTCGTAAGATTTCTAGAGTTTGATATTCCTTGATTGATTATCATATATTGATATTTCCATATTTATCTAAATTGGATACTAATTAATATGTTGTAATTATCTTTTAGAAAGGAATATCTCTTATATCATTTTCCTGCTATTAATTCCAAAACGAGATAAACTTTGAAGTGATCAAGATTGACGATGATTGAGTATCATGCTAAGAAGTCTTTGCTGAAAATCCTTATAAATATTTTATTAGAATATTAATAGTAGTAGGACTCGAGAGGAGTATCTCCACTACACTATCGCAAACTATCACAGGCATGTCACGGGAGTATCACAACGGTTCTTGTAGAACAGTTCCAAAACTCGGGGGGAGTTCGACTTCGGGAGAGGCTTTGTCATCTTCAGAGGGATTCTAGAAGAAATTGCGATATATGCAAGCGAGATTCTTGCTGTGAATTTGTAAGGTAAAACTTAGTATATATTGATAGATTAGAGGGATTCTATTGTTTTATACTATACCTATTGTAATGTTTTTATCTTAGAGGATTTTTTCAGGTGGACATTGCCTTGAGGACGTAGCCTAATATTAGATATATTCCAATGGGATGAATCTCGTTAAATCTCGGTGTTCATTTACTTTCTACGAGAATTTACATATTTAGTATATTACGTATATTTAATAGTAGAATTGCTAGCAAAAGATTCTTTCAATTTCCATTATAAATTTTTAGAATTAAATATCTTATTTGTTAAAATAAATATGGTTTTAATATTGTTAGATTTGAGCCGGTTAGTGGTCCAACTCAAATATTATATGAGAAATAACCATAAGCTGAAATTATGATGAGAAATAGAAGAATATCCGCGGTTGGACATACCGGGCGTTCGCGTCTTGAGTTGAAGAATATCATAGTGCATTACATCGAGATTTTAGTCCGTTTATATAGCAGAGAAGATAATATCTCTTCCTGGGGTTAAGCCAACCCAAAAGGAGTAATTGGATAATTTGATTAGAACCTAACTTTTGGTCAATTTTGCATCATGTATATTTTTTTATCCTTAAATAAATTACTATTGAACAATTTGGTTCTTCTAATCGTATTCTTAAAAAACAAATAAAAAAAGGTCAACAACTATTTAACCAAATTAACCGGGACAAATTTGATATTACACTATTCAAACAGTTAGAAACGAGTATTAAGTGAAATCTTACTAAGTTAAATTCAGGTTTCTAGCTTAGTAAATTTCATTTCTCATTGAGCCAAAAATTGAAATTTAGTTCAAAAAAATTTCAATCAATATCCATTTCTGACCGTTTGAATAATATAGTATTAATTTTGACCCTATTAATTTGTCCAAATGATTGTTGAGGTGGTTTTTTTGTCAGAATACGGTTAGAAGAACTAAATTGTCTAATCGTAATTTGCTTGAGGTGATCAAAAAAAAAAAAAAAAGAGAGTTAAGGATCAAAACAGAAACTGATTAAAGACTTGTATTACTAGTATCATCCACGGATGAATTACTGTGTGCGTTTACTACGGTTCCTGATATATGAAGACTTCTATAAGTCTTGCTAGGTCTACCCCAATGGGAAGTTGCTTAATTTCCTGTCCCCAGATATGATTAATGGGGCCAAAAGTCATACCAGGTCAATGACTCTACTCACCCTGCCAAAAGTCATGGGGCCGAGATATTTTCCTTCCCAATACGACACAAGGACAGCTCTAGTTCTCTCATTATATATTTATATGTCTTTTTATTACATTAATAAAAATATTAATAAAAAATATACAAGTGGCCTTTAATTATTACTCTTTTGTCAAAAAATGAATGTTTCATATTTTATTTTTAGTTGTTCGGAAATGAATATTCTATTTCCTAAACCAGTAAAATTTTTACTAAAATATATATCTTAATAATTTTTTATTTAATTCTCATATTCGTATTTATAGGGTTAGGATATGAAAAGAAAAATTGAAGATCTGACGATGACTATGTATGAATTGTGGTTTGCCGGTGAAATTTTTTAGAGAGAATATAGTGAATTGATAGTTTTACCCTCAAAAAAATGACATGTGAGCCTTACATGCTTTTTTTTTTAATTGAAAAAGGGTTCAAAAGAGATTTGAAATTGTAAAATTGCAGCCCATAAAATGTAATACTCCCTCAGTCCAGAATTGAATGTCTACATTTCTATTTTGAGTTGTCCTGAAATTAATACCCATTTAATATATTAGTTAAAATTTTCTTAAGAAATTGATACGGTTAAGTGTAAAATGAATTAAATCAACTGATTTTCTTAAAATTTATGCAAGTGAAAATGGGACATTCAATTCCAGTTGGAGTGAATAGTACTTAGCTAGCAAGAAAAAAATATGAAGTATGAGTAGTGAATAGTACTTAGCTAGCGAAAGCGCCATGAAGAGCAACAAAAGTCCACAGACCGCCTAATTGACACCAACGAGTAAAATCTCATTGTGCTTCGGGACCCCATAGTAATAACAAAGAGTGCGCTAAACTATTAGCAGGAGTAGAAACTGCGGCAGTTAAGA
>JAOXNR010004532.1:0-36457 GCA_028571225.1 Parsonsia alboflavescens
CACAGATCACCTATTTAAATCAATTTGGACCTTATTGCATGTTATGCTAATATGTAAAAATTACTTATTTAGATTATTGTCTTTTACACTTTTTCTCAGAAAATGATAGCCTTTTTGGGCATAAATCCCAACAATTAGGTAGGATGATGAAGTGGTCACATGAACTCTTACGCTATCAAATTGATTTTGAACCAAGGAAATCCATCACGGCTCAAGCTCTCTCAGACTTAATGGAAGAATGCACGAGAGTTCCGCTGGAGATAGCTAAAACTCGTGAAACTAATGTATGGACCATGTACATAGATGGTTCCACCGAAAAGGAAAATTCAGGTGCAGGAATCATATGGATCAGCCATGCGGGAGTGAGAATCCATTACTCTGTGAACTATAACTTCCCAACCGTGAACAATGAATCCAAGCATGGAGCTCTTTTAGTAGATCTAAGACTCATAAGAGTTTTAAAAATGCAAAAATTGCATGCAAAAATCGACTCACAAGTCATAGCCAGCCCGGTTGCTGGAGCCTACGAGGCTAGGGAATAAAATGTGATTAAATATCTCAAACAAGTAAGAGATATAACATTGAAACCTGAATACTTTTTTATTGAACAAATCCTTAGAGAGTAAATTACAAAAGCAATACACTATCTAAGGTCTATTGAGAGCTTGCTGGTACCAAATCCTAGTCAAACAATTGTACTCTTCAAGCATAGATCAAGAAGAGAACTTAATCATTGAAGACCAGTCAGATTGGAGCTACGAGATGCCAAAGATGCTTGCCAAATTCGAAAATGGGCACCTCGCGATGTCTTGATAGGAATGATGAAGTATACAAGAGGTCATACACATGGCCATTACTCAAATGCTTGAGCAAAAGAAAAGGAGAATATGTCATTGAAGAGGTATGCAACAGAATAAGTGGATCACACATAGGAGCCAAAACCATGGTAAAGAAGATACTAAGGACTGGTTATTATTGGCCTTCAATGGTCTCAAATATTCAAAGGGTCATACAAAAATGCACGAGTTGCCAATTGCATGGAAATAAGTCACGTGTACCCTAACGTGGTATCAATATGTCAACACATCGGTTCCATACCTTTTCCTAAAGGAGTGGGGGGTGTTCGATTCTTGATAGTAGCTGTAGAATACTTCACTAGATGGATTAAAGAGGGACCAATGGCAATTACTTCTTCACCTAAGGTGCAAATTTGGAAGTCCTCAAGCTATTATCTCAGGTAATGGAAGACTATTTGTTTGTGATCCTTTCAGGACCTTTTGTGAAAATTTGAACATAGAATAGAGATTGACCTCAGTAGCTCATCCTCAAGCAAATGGACTTGCCGAGGTCATGAACAAAACAACTTTGGAAGGTCTCAAGAAAAGGCTCACCGAGCTCGAGAAGGAAGGTCGGAAGCCTTTTTGGCCAAAAGATATTCCACATAGACCTCAATGTTCCTCCCTGAACTGCTTCTTGAAGACTTTGTGCATGGCACGTTGGAATTCCGCCCTTGCATTCTTCAGACCGAAAGACATTTTGGTATAATAGTAGGTCCTGACTTCTATAATGAATGAGGTCTTTTCCTGGTTTTCCAATACCATGGGAATTTGATGATAACCCTTGTCGGCATCTAGGAAACGCAGCAATTGGTAACCAAGTGTTGAGCCTACCATTTGATCGATGCTCGAAAGTGGTATGAGTCTTTCTGACAAAAATCCACACACATCCTCCATATCCCTTCCTTTTTTTGTTACAACCGGTGGATTGGCAAGCCCTTCTTGGTACACGGCCTCTTTCCAGTTTCGAGAAGAGCTTGGACTTCTCACGCTATGACTTCATTTCGTTTTTGGGCAAAAGTTCTTTTCTTTTGTTTTATTGGTTTGACTCCAAGTTTGAGCCCGACCTTATGCTCTGCTATCCTTCTATTAATTCCTTCGAGGTTGGCAGGTTGCCAAGCAAAGACTTTCAGGTATTCTTGAAGGGAATTGTAGAGCTTCCCTTTAATCTTGGAATTTAGAAGCTCACCTATCTTTATCCCTTTCTCAGGGAATTATGAGTTGAGAAAAACTTTTTCTCCTTCATTAGCAACTTGGATTCTCAACTCACCAGTCCCCTTAGGGAGGTCAATGAAATCCTCTTGCTCGGACATTACCGAGGACTTAGTATCCTCTTCAAAGAAGTATCATTTTGCGGCTATTTGTCTGTCTCCTTCTAGGATGATCCAGCTTTTTCTGACCTGGATTCTCATGTAGTAGCTCAGCAAGGAGATCTCAGCTTTCAAGTCCATGACCCCTCTCCTTCCTAGAATTGCATTGTAAATTCCTGGTGCATCAACCACTAGCCAATCCATGACCTCTATGATCCATCTGCCATCCACATAGACTGCAATTGGAATTCGTAAGATCCCTTCTGTATAGGTCATGTTGCCACTAATGCTGGTCAAGGCAGTGTCTAACTTTTTCAACGAGCTTTTATCTATCCCCATTTGGTTGAATACCTTTTTGTATAAGCTATTCACTATACTTCTGGTGTCATTCAGTATCTTGCATACCAAGAAATCTCCAATCTGGAATAACATTGTTAGGGGATCTGAATCTTCTCCTTGAGCTTGCTTCGACCTCCTTTCATTGGCATTTATCTCTCTAACAGGAGGTCGCTGGTTGTGTGCAGCTACAGCAGGTGGATTTGCTGAACCTGCATACAATATTCCTCTATACAAAGGACAAACCATCGTCATTGGTTCTGCTTCAACCCATCCGGTGAAGTTCTCTACTACCACTATGAGGAATTGAACAGCCCCCACACCTTTTGGAAAGGGTCCTAGTATGTCGATGTTGATAGATTGGTACCTTGTTGCTGGTACATGTCACTTATTTCCATGTAACTAGCAACTCGTGTATTTTTGTATGACTCTGTCAACATCTAAGGTCATCGAAGGCCAATAATAACCTGTCCTCAGTATCTTCTTCGCCATGGTTTTGGCTCCTATGTGTGGTCCACATATTCCGTTGTGTACCTCTTCAATGACATATTCTCTTTCTCCCTTGCTCAGACATTTAAGTAATGGCCATGTCTATGACCTTTTGTATACCTCATCATCTCCTATCAGGTCGTAGCGAGGTGCCCATTTTTGGATTTGGCGAGCTTCTTTGGCATCTCGCGAGAGCTTGCCATCCTTACGGAATTTGTAAATGGGGTATCTCCAGTCCGCTTGGTCTTTTATAACCTGGTTTGCCTCTTGTTTTATGCACGGAGAATATAACTATTCGACCAATAGCTCGGCTTTGGTCCCCACGAGCATACGATAGACCTTTGATAGTGTATCAGCCTCTGAATTTTGCTCTCTAGGTATTTGTTCAATAGGAAATATTCAAGTTTTGACGTTTTATCCCTTGTTTGAGATATTTAATCATGTTTTCTTCCTTTGCTTTTGTAGACTCCAACAAGTTAGCTCGCTATAACTTGTGGATCCGTTTTAACATGTAATTTTTTCACTTTTAAAGCTCTTATGAGTCTTACACTTGCTAAGAAAGCCTTATATTCGGATTCATTATTCAAGGTTGGGAAGTTATACTTCACAATGTGAGGAATTCTTACTCTCTCCGCGCTGATCAATATAATTCCCGCACTAGAATTTTCCTTTTCAGTGGAATCATCTGTGCACCTGGTCGATACATTAGTTTCACAAGTTTTAGCGAGCTCCTGTGGATCTCTTGTACATTCTTCCACGAGGTTTGAGAGAGCTTGAGCCTTGATAGATTTTCTCGGTTTGAAATAGATCTGATATCCCGAGTGTTCAAGTGACCGCTTCATCATCCTGTCCGACAGCTCGAGTTTTGCTAAAGCTTGTTTCAGTGGCAGATTGGTCAATACCCTGACCTGGTAAGCTTCAAAGTAGGGCTTAAGCTTTCTTGATGTTATAACAATACGGTACAAATATTTGTCGAGGTTTGAATATCTAATATCAAGACCTCAGAGCGAGCGACTTACATACTATATTGGAAATTGCAAACTTGACCTTTCTACTAAAAGCACTGAGCTGACTACCTTCTCAATTGCAGATACACCAAAAGTTCTTCTCCCGACCTCGACAAAACAAGCTGTGGGAATTTTCCCAAGAATTCTTTCAGCGTTTTTGAAAGTTGTTTGGCAATCCTTTATCTATTGGAAATCCTTGGGGTTTTTTAGGACATCATAAAACTTCTCTCCTTTCTCAGCCATCTTGCTGATGAAGAGTGTCAATGCTACCATCTTTCCTGCTAAACTTTGGATTTCCTTAATGCTTTTGGGAGGTTCCATGTCTAGGAGTCCCTTTATTTTATCAGGGTTGGCATCGATGCCCTCTTCTGAGATCATAAAACCCAAAAATTTTAACTCTAAAACTCCAAAAGGACACTTTTCAGGATTGAGTTTCATGTGAGCAGTTTTCAATGTGTGGAAAGTCTCTCTTATATCTTCAACGAAGTCATTCGAGGTCTTGGATTTAATTCCAATGTCATCCACATAAACCTTAATGTTTCTCCGGAGCTACTTCTTAAAGACCCTGTGCATGGATCATTGGAATTCTGCCCCTACATTTTTCAAGCCAAACAACATTTTGGTATAACTATAGGTCCCGACCTCAATGATGAATTACGTTATTTCCATATCTTCCAGTGCCATTGGAATCTAGTGATACCCTTTGTAAGCATCTAAGAAACATAGCCATTGGTATCCAACTATTGAATCTACCATATGGTCAATACTCGGAAGTGGTTATGAGTCCTTGTGACAATACTTGTTAAGTGTGGTGAAATCCACACACATCCTCCATGTCCCTTCCTTTTATTCCACAGCCACTAGATTGGCAAGTCATTTAGGGTGCACGACCTCCTCCAGGATCCCAGCATCAAGAAGAGATTGAACTTCTCGAGCGATGACTTCATTTCTTTTTGGAGCAAAAGTTCTTTTCTTTTTCTTTACTGACTTGACCCTAGGTTTGAGTCCAACCTTGTGTTCTACTATCTCTCTATCAATTCCTTCGAGGTTGGTAGGTCGCCATTCAAAAACCTTTAAGTACTCTTGGAGGGAGTCAACATACTTCCTTTTAATCCTAGAAGGTAAAATTTCACCTATCTTGACCCCCTTCTCAAGGAACTCAGAGTTGAGAAAAACTCTTCCCTTGCTAGCTGCTTGGATTTTGGACTTATCATCCTCTTTAGGGTGGTCAATGAAATCATCCTGCTTAGACATTTTTGGGCTCTCAATATCCAATTTGGTGAGGTAGCATTTTGTTACTATCTATTTATCTCCTTCTAGGGTGATCCAGCCATCTCTGACCTGGATCCTCACGCAGTAGCTCAGCAAGGAAATTTCAGCCTTTAGGTCAATGACTACTCTCCTTTCAAGAATTGCATTGTAGGTTCCAGGTGCATCAACCACCAACCAGTCCACGACCTTTGCGATTCCTTTGCCATTTGCGCAGATTGTAGTTGAAACCCATATAATCCCCTCTACATAGGTTGTACTACCATTGAAGCTAGTCAGGGCAGTATCTGATTTTATCAACTTCTATCTCCATTTTATCAAATTCATTTTTGTATAAGACATTCATGGCACTTCCGGTGTCAACCAAGATTTTTCGTACTAAAAATTCCCCAATTCGGAATGACAGTGTTATGGGGGTCTGAATCTCCTCTGCGAGCTCATTTAAACCTTCTTTCGATGGCTTTAATCTCTTTGACTGGAGGTCACTGCTGGTTTGTTGCTGTAGGTTTTTGATTTGTAGGACCTACATTTTTAGCTAGAAATTCTTGCAACTCTCCCTCCTTTATCAAAATCTCGATTTCTCGTTTAAGCTCAAAATAGTCCTCTATAAGATGGCCATGGTTTTGAGAGGTCTTGGAAGCTTCAAAAGACCTTTCTTTTAAATAACCACCAAAATTTCTACTGCGAGGTTATCAAGGGGGTTGTTACTAAGTCGGGAAATGTCTTCCTCTTCTTATCCGAAGGTTCCCATTTTGAATGAGAATCCTCCCTATCTAGCATGGATGCTCGTGGACTTTTCGATCGCCCTTTGGTTTCTTTTTCTGTAATTGAGTTGAATCCAGGAATCTTTTTCTGGATTGCTGTTTCTTTTGCTTTGATCAATTTTTTGAGAAGTGTTTGCAGCTCCTTGATAGTCTTCACTTTCTCTTCTGCCAGCCTAAGAGCTACATACCCCCGTTGCAATCCCTATTTAGAAGAAGTGATATAGATGGCATCATTCTTCTGCTCAATTTCTACTACTTCGTCAGTGAAATGACTATGGTAGCTCCTAGTGCTCTCACCAACCTTTTGTTTGATGTTAAAAAGTTCATTAATATCTTTCTCACACCTTTTGCTGTTTTGATAAATCTTTAGGAACAACTCCTTTAGTTGCGTCTAGCTAGAAATACTTGCTTCCGAAATACATTTGAACCATGATTGTGCTTTCTTTGTCAACATGGAAGGGAAAGCTCTACACTTTGACGTGATTAGGGTACTTGAACATTTCCATGTAGAAAACATACTCATCTATACGTTGGAGTGGTTCCTTTGTGCCATCGTATTTGACCTCAACCTGTGGCACTTTGAATCTCGAAGGCATTTGAGCAGTTCCGATGCTGTGGACAAATGGTGAAGCCTCTCATAAGTCCACATTACTCTGTATTTCCTGGTCTCCATTTCTTTCCTGATTCGCTGGGAGAGTCGCTCTCCTCGGTGGATTCAAGGCTACCTCCCGAGCATCACTAATTATTTGTTTCTATCAGGCTTTGTCGAGGAGGTATCCTTCCACCGAGGAGTTCTTAGTGAGCTCCCTTGCCCGTTATAACTTGCTTCCTGTCGCTAACCTCTTGAGATTGCTGCTCGATTGAGCCTATCCCTCTGGTCAAAACCTTGCCCATTCCGGAGAGTTTCTCTGAGATCAATCACAAATGGGGCTCTTTCCATGCTAACTCTTTCTTGAATCTTTCCCCAACTCTTGTCCTGCATCTCGACCTTCAGCGTTTGAAGTTTAGACTTCCCAAAGGTCATTCCTTATCTCTGAAGGCAAAGGTTGATCTGATTGCATGCAATCCCTTTGATCTCGAGGTTGTTGTGTCTCCCTCTGAGATGGGGCGAGACTAAGCCCAGTTGATACACAATCTCTTCTACTAGAGATTTCCTCTAGGGCTACCACCATGCTTTCAAAGAGGTTGATGGGAACAAATACCCGACTTCCCCCAGATCTCTATGGTCTAGGAACATTGTCTTTGTTATTTTGATTTGGATATTTCTGTCTCCTCCTTACTTTCTTAGGTGGATGGTCCACTGGGATCTTCCAAGATGGTCTCGACAGTTCTTGTTGGTCGATTGGTGCTGCATTATTGTTATTCTCCCTCGGGAGAGGGTCTTCAGGCACTGCTTCTCCAGTGCATAACTATGTTCTTCTTGGTGGTCTACCATGGCGTGATAGCATTGTTCACCCTGAATAATGATGAAGCCCGAAATCACAACTAGAAGGGAAAATTTACATCACCGGAGTAGGCTGTTGCCTTGAGACCAACTCCAATACCGAAGTTAGTATTCCGTGAGAGAGTCCTGATTGAATTAGATCAACTTGTCCAAAAACTGTGTGTGATTAAAAAATATATATAGAAAAATGAGTTACCCTGTTGGAGCGAATCTAGGTTACATGAAAGCAGGCATTTAAGATAATTATGAGATCATATCCCACCAATTGCCTCTAGAATCATGGATTTTCCATAATTTCAGATTGCTTACCATTCTCGTCTCTGGTATGAGAGCTATGAGCTCGTTAATGACCTTCACACCAACTTTGCAACCTTCCAGTAAACGTCGAAGGTCTCGAAGAACCTCTTTAGAAGGTCAGGATGAGTGATTTTAAGGCTTATAGTCTGTACAAAGAGTCATAGACATTAAATCGTGGTATGGAAGGTGCATGAGATAGATCGGAGCTCACTAGGTCGAAGGTCGTGAATCGGTAAGATCTCTCCTAAGCTCGTTGAAGGTCTATGACTTGGGAGGTTAGTGGGATTAGGTCACTACCCACTTTTCCTCTTGGTGCAATTTAGATCTTTAGGTATTCAGGTCGGGACTTGAATCCATTTGGGTCGGGTGATCCGGATCATGACTGTTTCACCCATCAATTGTATTGCATATTAAAAATGAATAAGGATAAAATATTGAAATATATAAAAAGATAAGATTATGAGCAAATGGTAGAAAATAAAATTTGTTGATGGGCTTATGTCAAGGATTGTGTTAAGGAAGCTTTGGTATCAAAATGTGTTCTAACTTCTAGGAGTATAAATTTGGTCATCAACTAATAATGATTGCTACTATTGATTGTTTTTACACTTTGGAAAGGAGCTTCTTAACTTAGTGATTAAATTGTATATAAAGTTGGTAAAATGACCAATTTAATCTGATAACTTTTTGATTTTGATTATGTAGGTCTATATATATATAATTTTTATCTTTTAAGGTCCCGTAACCTTTTTTGTTTTGGCCATGTAGGTCCATATATTTTTTTTTGTTTTTTGTTTTTTGAGGTCTCATAACTTTTTATTGGTGACCAACTAGGTCCATAACCTTTTTGTTTTGACCATGTAGGTCCATATCTAATATATATATATATATATATATATTTATATCTTTTAAGCTTCCATAATATTATACAAATTTTGGACCTAATTGGTTATTGGTAAAAAGTTATAAGACCTAGTTGGTCATTGATAAAAAGTTACAGGATCTTAAAAGGTTAAAAAAAGATATGGACCACCATGTCTAAAGCAAAGAAAGTTATGGGATCTTAGAAGATATAAAAAAATAAAATCAGAAAGGATATGGATCTACATGGTCATAACAAAAATGTTATGAGACTAAATTAACCATTTAGCCTATAAAGTATCATTTTATAGGAGGGCAAAAAAAAATCATTCAC
This sequence comes from Parsonsia alboflavescens, assembly GCA_028571225.1. NCBI lineage: Eukaryota > Viridiplantae > Streptophyta > Magnoliopsida > Gentianales > Apocynaceae > Parsonsia > Parsonsia alboflavescens. The sequence continues at coordinate 8,948 of JAOXNR010004532.1, forward strand.
ACTGAAAACATAATTTAATCAACTTGTTTTCAAAATTCTCTGAAAATAAAAGGTTCTTAATTGGTGTACAAAACTTTAAATAACACTTACTTCTGTTAAGCTTTACTAGTTTAGTGGTAAGTAGTGGCCTTTGGATCGAGAGGTCTGTTAGAGACACCATTAGGATAGGTGGGATGCAACTGTTGATCCTTGAGGTGAGGGGTATAGGAAAGGTTAGGAAATTACCTTCAAACCATTTGGCCACATCCTTGAGTGCAAGTAATTATAACCTACCTCATGATTACAAGTAATTAATAATTATATAATTGGAAGTGTAATGAAGAAAGAAAATTAGAGTGGTGATGTAGGGTTCAATTTATTGCTTATAAATAAACAACGAATTTTCAATTAGATTTTGATGGTAAAATTGATGCTGATGGAGCTCACAAACGACCTCCATGTCATCCCAAATTGTGATGGCTTTTGAAATCACAACTGGAAAGAAATTAGATCATCGGAATGGGTTGTCACCTTAATTAAAACTCCGATGCATAAGTTAGTATTTGATCAGAGTAAAATTGAATGAATCCAACTTGTGTAATCTGTGTGATTCCATATGTATATCAAATAATAAGTTACCATTTAGGTAAAGTTACCTTGTTGGAGTAAACCTCAATTACGAGAAAATAGGCATTTTGGATAATTGTGAGATCATATCCTACCAATTGCTCCTAGAATCGTGGTGTTTCCATGATAGAAGACATCTTGTCATGCACGTCTCTGGTGTATGGGCTACGAGATCGCGACTAACTTATAAATCATCTTTGCAACCTTCTTGTGAGTCTCAAAGGTCGTGATGAGCTTTGTGGAGGTCACGAAGAGTGATTTAAGTCTTATCATGTATACGAAGTGTTGTAGATATTTAATGGTGGCATGGAAGATTTATGAGATGGATTGGAGCTCACTAGTTCGTAAAATTTTTCCAAGCTTGCTATAGGTTGGTGACCTAGGAGGTCAACGACTCTGGAGATTGTTAACCCATCTTTAGAAATATCAGATCTGATCTTCTATATTCGGGTTGATGCTTAGTATTATATCGGACAAGTTATTCAGGGAATACACATTTTACGTATCATTACCCTCCTTTAGGTGTCGCGGCACCTAAATTTTCATTGCCAAGCTCTCACCTCTGAAGAGTCACTCCATTTTATAATGGCTAGTTTTGAGGTTTCGTGTGTCATCAAGTTTGGCCGTTGCCTCGGTTCATAGGTAACATATCTTTCCAGAAACTTAAGCGACTTCCTCTTCCACATAAATTAGGGAACTTCGAACAGTTTTAAACTTACTAAAATTCTCCAAGGAAAAATCTAATCTTCTCTTTGAGATTAAAAAATATGAGCTTTCAAACTCCTTGAGGTTTCTTTCTTCTATCCGGTGATCTCTTGGGGGTGAGTTTTCTTCTTCCTTTTTATTTCTTTTCAAAAAAATTTCCTTTTTTTGCAAAAATGTTTTCTCGCTAAGTAAGTAGGGATTCCTCTTCTATTGAACTTCTTGTCGCTGAGACACGTACACCTACACACTCATCTACCTTGAACACTCCTTCTCTCCCCATTGATGAGATTCCTAGGTCTCTTTTGACTCAGGATTTTGATAATGAGGTGTATTATTTACCTCCTCTCATAGCAAGTGTTCCTCCAATTAAGAGGAATGAATACAAACCTTCCAAGTTGGAGGTTTTTTCTCTTGAGTCCGTTATAGAGTCTTCTCATATTATGTAGATTTGAGGGGAGGGAATTGAATAAGGGTGATATAGTAGCTGCCAATAGTTTTGCTCGTCCTAGCAGTCAGCGTGATGGATTCATCGTCTTGCTGGATTGTAAAGTCCTAGATACCATGAGCTACCTACACTTAGGAATTCTATGGGAATACCTCCTATGGGAAGGGGAAATTTTTTATTTTTGTTTTCATCCAATTTTGCTCTGTCTGGTGAATAGGTTTCTTGTACTGATCAACTTTTTTTCTTCTTTTATTTTAATAGCAATGACAACTACTTGGTCCTTCAATCGACCTGTGCGTTCTCAACAAGGATAGAAACATAGGTCGTTGCTTCTCTAAGCTCCCTCTAATGGGGACCTTGCTTCTGCTACTACTTCTATGGTTGCTCCTGCTTCTAAGGATGCTTCTTTTAAGATCCGTATTCCCCAGTCTAGAGCAAAGAAGGTTACTATGGCTAGAAGGATGTGAAATGCTTAGGAAAGAAGTAGGGAAAAGGCTACCTTGCACCTTCTGGAGATTGAGTGGCCCACCAAGTTGAATTCTCTTTTAGAGTTTCCCTCCCTCGGGTATGCTTTGAAGGAGAAAAATATCCCTTCCATCTCTATTAGGAAAGGTAATGGTTCAACGACCTCCCAGAAGGAGGTAGAGTTCAGTAGTTGTGCCATTGAGGAGGTCACGGAGACGATAAAATGGCTTGGTAAGTGACGCAGAGCTGGTTGCTGATCAACGTGGTTCGGATGCAGGGCAGCAGTCAGTTCAGCAAGTTTCGGTTCCACAATCAGCTCCATGACGTTCAGAACGTTTGAAGAAGAAGACGTGAGCTATTTGAAACATCAAATTGATGCCGGGCACATTTCCCGAGGTGATTGAAACGAGCTCGGATTGGGCTCAAATCTGACTGGGTGACCTGGAACGGCACGAACCTGTGATGTAAGGCATTTTTCGGCCATCTGGAGTTGTTTCGATGGAGTTTTGGACAATTTTCTATTTTCAGTGGCATTATTGTAATTTTACAGTTTTAAGTGACAGTTTCATAATTGATTAGGTGACCCGGAACGGCACGAACCAAAGTCACTGCTATGCTGTGATGCAAGGCATTTTTCGGCCATCCGGAGTTGTTTCGATGGAGTTTTGAACAATTTTCTATTTTCAGTGGCATTATTGTAATTTTATAGTTTTAAGTGACAGTTTCGTAATTGATTGTTTTTCTAGGGGCTTTTTTGCAATTTCTTTACTTTTCTAGGGTTAGGTTTTGTTTTGGCTTTAAGTTTTGTTTCGGTTGGTTTTTTCTTTCTACAGTTTTTGATCAATTAAAGTTGCCTTTTTTCGGCTTTGCGATTTTTTGACTACTTCGAAAATTCGTTTTTTGCTTGATTTTAATTTTCGTCTTCTAACTACTTGCGTTGAAGTTTGATTAGAAGGAAAATTGGATTAGATTCTTTTTCGTTTCTTGTTTTGCAAGTTTCTGAACAAGAACGAATTTTCAGATTCTGTTTCCGACTGCGTCAGTTGGTATCAGAGCCCAGATCCGTCTAGATCAATCAGTTTCGCTCCATAGCAGGAGGTAATCTCAAATACAACAATGCTATGTGAATCGAAGTAATGCAATAGGATCGGGAAGCGTCTAGGCGCGAGAGGGAAGAGTTGTGAAGGGAGATGCGGCTAAAGAGGGAGAGCCGTGAACGCCAGATACAGGATTTGACATAGATGGTGCAGCGATTGGCACTTGGCCGACAACTGGAATAGCCCGAACCTGAAGGTGGGGACGAAGATGTTGAGGACGATCTCGGGAGGCTGCCACATGAACGACCTAGGGTTCGGCCGAGGGAAATGAGGACAACGAACGAGAACCAGTCGTTCCTCGTTGGGATCTAGGGTTTAAGATGGAGGTTCCAGAATTTTCAGGAGGATTGGTGCCTGAAGAATTCTTAGATTGGATTAGCTCCATGGATGAACTTTTTTCGTTGAAGGAGGTTCCGGCGGAAAAGAAAGTATCCTTGGTGGCTATGAGGTTCAAGGACAGGGCTGCCACAGGGTGGCAATCTTTCAGATATCAGAGATACCTAGATGGCCTTGCAGTTTTGGATGATTGGGGGGAGTTCAAGAGAGAGATGTGCATGGAGTTTCTGCAATTCAATTACCGGCAGACTATGTTACAGAATCTTTAGAGCTTGACGCAGGGTTCTTGGAGCATCGAAGAATACACGCTTGAGTTTTATCGGATGGTGGCGAGGAACCAATTGCGCGAAACTCAGGAATAGCTCGTGGCACATTATCTCCATGGGCTACGACCTGTTATTCGAGATGCTTTACAGGTTCATACCTTTAACACTATCACGGACGCATAGTTAAAGGCACAAGTTGTGGAGAAGAGTCTAGTGAGGACTAGTGGCAGAAGTGTTGGATTTGGAATAGGCTTTCCTCCTCCTCGTGTTTCTCCGGCAAGTAGTTCTTCGACAACACCAGTGGGTAGCTCTTTAGCCCAAAATCAGTTCGGAAGAGGTAGCGTACAACTCGTCCAAGGGTTAGGTAATGGTCCGAATAAGTCTTCCACCAGTAATAAAGCTCATGTGAAGTGCCATAGATGTCAGCAGCTAGGGCACTATGCGATTGAGTGTCCGAGGATAAGGTCGCAGTTACTGATTCAGGAGGGCACCGAAGAAGAGTTTGAAGAGTATGTTGGTGATGATGTGTATGAAGAGGAGGATACGTGTTATGTCGCACCTGAGGACATCCGGGGAGATAGTTTGGTTTTGAGTAGGATTTGTTTAGTGCCCAAAGCTGATGAAGATTGGAAACCGAGAAACATCTTTACAAGCCGGTGCACCATTAAGGGAAGGTTTGCTGTGTGATTATTGATACAGGGAGCTGTGAGAATGTAATCTCTCAAACGGCAGTGTAGAAGCTTCAGTTGAAGACGGAACCTCATCCAATGCCTTACCGGTTGGGGTGGTTAAATAATGATACCGAGGCCAAGGTATTTGAATGGACAGAGGCGGCTCAAGAGGCATTTGATGTGATAAAGGAAAAGTTGACAAGTGCCCCAGTACTTGCCCTGCCGAATTTTGATAATTTATTTGAAGTGGATTGTGATGCTTCGAAGGTGGGCATAGGAGCGGGTCTGAGACAGGAGGGAAGGCCAGTAGCCTATTTCGGAGAAAAACTTGGAGGGCCAAAGTTGAACTATTGAACTTATGATGTCGAGTTCTATGCTATAGTCCGAGCTCTTCAGGATTGACGGCATTATTTGATATAGTGGGAGTTTGTGTTATATTCTGACCACCAAGCTTTGAAGTTTCTTCAGGGGTAGCATCAACTTAGTGATAGGCATGCCAAGTGGGTGTCAGCGCTTCAGGAGTTCACATTCACCTTGAAACATAAGTCAGGTGTCGCGAATAAGGTGGCTGATGCTTTGAGTTGGCGACGGTTGTTGCTTAACATGATGCGGGTTACCACCTTGGGTTTTGAGGGATTGAGAGAGTTGCTACGACATGATGCAGATTTCAGTCCTATAGTGAAGGCCGTGGCATAGCAGGAATGGTGTGATTACGTGCTTCATGATGGCTATCTTTTCTAAGGTAACTACTTATGCATTCCTGATACATCGTTGAGATTATTGATCGTTCTGGAATTACACTCACAAGGGCACTTCGACAAAGACAAGACAGCTAGCTTGATCAAGGAGAAATTTTATTGGCCGAGAATTGACAAGAGTGCCCAAGATTAAGTTAAGCGATGTCGAGTTTGTCGAGTGTCGAAAGGAGGGGACACTAATCAGGGTCTTTATACACATTTACCCATTCTGGATGAGCCATGGACAAATGTGTCAATGGATTTCGTATTGGGTTTGCCAACATCATGGTCGTGGTGGATAGGTTTAGTAAGATGGCTATCTTCATTGATTGTAGGAATTCTATGGATGTGAGCAAAATTGCCAACTTGTACTTTGGGGATATAGTGAGACGTTTTGGATTGCCACAGAGTATCCTGTCTGATCGGGATACGAAGTTCATGAGCCATTTTTGGCCAGAGCTTTGGAAGCACATGGAGACTACTCTGAAGTTTAGCAGTCCATACCATCCACAGACAGATGGCCAGACGGAGGTGGTGAATCGTACCTTGGGGAACATTTTGCGGGCGCAGGTCAAATCTTTTGGGACTTGGGATTCTATACTTGCGAAGATTGTGTTTGAATTCAACTGCTCTGTGAACAGGTCCACCAAGTTTTCCCCTTTTCAGATTGTTATGGGGCGAAATCCGAGGGGTCCTCTCGACCTTGCTATTCCTGATCATGATTCGGCTCCAAGGAAGGTGGAGGATCGTTTGGTTGATCTACTGTCCATTCATGCAACTGTGAAGGCAAACTTGGAGGAAGCTTATGCTCAATACAAGTTACACGCAGATCAGACTAGGCGAGATGTCCAGTTTGAGGTAGGAGATTTGGTTTAGGTCTCTCTGTCTAGAGAAAGATATCCTACTGGTAAATATCACAAGCTCAAGGACCGGAAGGTTGGACCATGCCAAATCTTGGCAAAACTTGACATCAATGCTTATCGAGTCGAGTTAACCGGATGAGTTCAGCATCTCGAATGTTTTTAATGTGCAGCATCTCACGGCTTTCCATGGAGATAATCCGAGCTTGTGGACAAGCTCCATTCAGGAGGGGGAGCTTGACGCAGAGCTGGTTGCTGATCAAGGTGGTTCGGATGCGGGGCAGGTGTCGGTTCAGCAAGTTTCAGCTCCACAATCAGCTCCACGAAGTTCAGAACATTTGAAGAAGAGGACGTGAACTGTTTGAAACACCGAATTGATGCCGGGCATGTTTCCTGAGGCTACTGAAACGAGCTCGGATAGGGCTCAAGTCTGACTGGGTGACCTAGAATGGCCCAACGATCCGGAGTTGTTTCGATGGAGTTTTGGACAATTTTCTATTTTCAGTGGCATTGTTGTAATTTTACAGTTTTAAGTGACAGTTTCATAATTTACCATTTTTCTAGGGGGTTTTTTGCAATTTCTTTACTTTTCGTTTCCGATTAGGGTTAGGTTTTGTTTTGGCTTTAAGTTTTGTCTCGGCTGGTTTTTTTTTTTCGACAGTTTTTGATGAATTAAAGTTGCCACTTTTCGGCTTTGCGATTTTTGACTACTTCGAAAATTCATTTTTTGCTTGATTTTAATTTTTATCTTCTAACTACTTGCTTTGAAGGAAAATTGGATCAAGTTCTTTTTCGTTTCTTGTTTTGCAAGTTTCTGAACAAGAACGAATCTTCAGATTCTGTTTCCAACTGCGTCAGTAAGCTATCTGTGTCTTCCCAATCTACTGTGGGAACCACAATTTAGAACCTTTTGATGGAGTCTTCTGATTCCCTGATCCAATGGTCACAGTCATGGTCATCTTTAATGGAGCGTGCATCATCAATTGACAATGAAATTTGCAAGTAGCTCACTGATGCCAAGCTAGGTAGATATGTTGCTTCTCTTTACACCGCTATAAGTCTCTTTTACATTTTTATACTTCTTCAATAACCTTTTTGAATGTTATCTTATTGGTTTAGTTCTTTCTCAGAGACATGTTTTCTTGGGCGAGTAGTTGACGAGATAGTCAAAGAAAGAACAGAAGGATAAGGAACTCTCTGCCTTGATCACCAATCTTCAGGAAGATAAAGCTTGTCTAGAGGAGGGGAAGGAAGAGCTCACTACAACCTTTGAGAGAGCTAATGCCTCCTATGTGCTGTGAGTTGTCTTTTGGAGGAATACAAAAAGAATATTTCTGAAGCCAAAGAAGACAATTTGATAATGGCGGTCATTCTTGATGAAGCTGTCAAGAAAAACGACCAACTGATTGAGATGAGCAAGCAGCAAAGTGCTCGCATTCATGACCTCGAAGCTTAGTTGCAGGAGTACAATGTTAACTGCAAAGAAGATGGTAGCCTTGTCCAAACTCGAAGAAATTCTTGCTTTCCAGACTTATGTGGAGTCCATCTTGCAACCTCAACTGTTTGGGTTGTATGTTGATGTGATTGACCTTCTTCGTGAGCTTAATGGTGACTTTAAGAATGATGAGGCAACTCACAATGGGTTATACCATCTAGATGCAGTAGCTCCTCTACCTTGGGAGCGAGAGCCAGTGGATTCGAGCTCGAAAGGAAGTGGATTTGGAGCCCCATAAGGAGATAGATCTCGAGCTTCAAGGGTAGTGGGGGTTGACAGGCTCTCGACGGAAACTGGGGTGACAAGCTGAGGTTGGTATGATTGGAGAGAGAGATTCATGATGTTCCTTCTCTAGTGACCTTCGACCCTTCAGGTAAGCCTATACATGTTTATATGAATGTACCCAAGCATTTTCCCTTTCATACTCCTTCTATGGATATGCTTGAAGCTCTTTGAGCTTTCACGAGCTATACGCCTTTCTTTGGGTGGAGCACAAGTTGATACCATTACTAAATATCCTGTAGGTCGTTCAAGGGTTGAAGGCAGTGAAGAGGTTGCTAGAGATTTGGCACCCCCAAGCTCGCTTGAGGAGAAGAGAGATTGGTGTGTAATAGACTAGGTCTTCCTTAAGGCTTTTGTGATGCCTTTATTCTTCTCTCTGCTTTATATTTGATGGATGGATGTAACAATATAGTGCTTGTTTTTTAAGCCTACTGTAAGGTCTATTTGTGGCCTCTTTTTTTTATATCTGTTGATTCTACTTTGTCTCAGCATTTTTTGCATGTTGGAAATGCTTGAATAGATAAAACCTTGAAAGAGCTTCGATATAACTTATACAAGTAGGGAAGGAATGGTATATTTCAAGTCTATAATGAGCTTTAGAAGCTAACATTTAGATAGGTCTTTGAGAATTGATGTGAACTCACAAAATTGGAATTTGAGTAGGTTGCTGAGACTAACTAATAGACTTGTATAGCTCAGTAGAACTTAGGTATAAAATTTCTTTAGATGATAAGAGCTCCATGGCCTTAGAGAAGTTGTCTAAATTTGAGGTATTGGAGCTTGTAGCTTCCACCTTTAAGCACTTCTTGAACTACATAATGTCCTTCTCGGCTCTCTTGTAGCTTGGTTAATTGTTCTTACTTTCCAACATCTAACCTTTTGAGGCCCATTTCTCCAAGTGCAAAGTGTTTTCTTTGACTTTTTTTGTTGAAAAAGTTTATGACTTGTTTCTCGTACCTTCTATTAGCTTCCATGGCTTTGTTTCTTGTTACTTCAATTAGGTCTAGGTTTGTCCTTCTCTCCCCTTCGTTTGAGACTGAATTGCATTTAGTTAATCTCAAAGACTGCATTCCAATGCCCACTGGTAGTACTGCTTTTGTGCCAAAACATAGACTGAAAGGTGTTTCTCCTATAACCTTTCTTGGTGTGGTTCTATAAAGCCCATAGAATACTTGTAATTTCTTCTAACCAAGAAGGCTTTCGACCTTCCTTCCCTAGGTCAGTGAGACTTCTCTTGAGACCATCCAAAATTGTTTTGTTTGTGACCTTGACAAGTCCATTTACTTGGGGATAAGCCGTTGCAATGAGTCTTTGCTCTATATTCAAATTTTCAAGAAGTTGTTGAAAAGGTCACCAACAAATTGCTTTCCATTATATGAGATAAGTGGAATTCTAAATCTGCACAAAATGTTCCTCCAAACAAAGGATTGTACTTTCGATGAAGAAATAATTGTCACAGGCTCTGCTTCAACCCATCTAGTGAAGTATTCTATAGCTACTATCATTAATTGAATTGCCCCCACTTCATTTGTAAAGGGTCCCAATATGTCGATCCCCCATATGTCGAAAGGAACTGAAGTACTAACAGACTGGTATCTTACCTAAGGTACATGTGACATATTTCCATGTAATTGGCAACTTGTGCATTTTTGGATGACGTTCTCGATGTCTGAAACCATGGAAGGCCAATAATAACCAGTCCTCAATATTTTCTTTGCCATTGCTTTGGCTCTTATGTGTGATCCACATATTTTGCCATGTACCTCTTCAATGACATATTCACCTACGGCTTTGCTTAAACATTTGAGTAATGGCCATGTATATGACCTTTTGTACTTCATCATCTCCTATTAAGACATAGGGAGGTGCCCATTTTCTAATTTGGCGAGCTTCTTTTGCATCTTTTGGGAGCTTGCCATCCTTAAGGAATTTGTAAATGGGGTATTTCCAGTCTGCTTGGTCTTCTATGACCAAATTCTCCTCTTGATCTATGCTTGGAGAGTACAATTGTTCAACCAGTAGCTCAGCTTTGGTACTCATGAGCTCTTAGTAGACCTTAGATAGTGTTTCAGCTTCTGTGTTTCACTCTCTCTAAGTATCTGTTCAATGTGGAAGTATTCAAGTTTTGACGTTATATCTCTTACTGGCTTGAGATATTTTATCATGTTTTCTCATTTAGCCTCGTACGCTCTAGTGACCTAGCTGGCAATAGCTTGTGAATCAGTTTTTGCACTTTTAAAGCTCACATGAGTCTTTGGCTTGGTAAGAGAGCTTCATACTCGAATTCATTATTTGAGGTTGGGAAGTTATCTTTCAAAGAGTAATTGATTCTCTCTCCCCCAAGGTCAATCAATATAATTCCAGGACCTGAATTTTCTTTATCGGTGGATCTATCTATATGCACGGTTCATAGATTTGTTTCACAAGTTACAACAAGCTCCAATGGAACTCTTGTACATTCTTCTACAAAGTCTGAGAGAGTGGGCTTTGATGGCCTTTCTTGGCTTGAAATCAATTTGATACCCTGAGAGTTCAAGCGACCACTTCATCATCCTACTTGATACCTTGGGTTTTGCTAGAGCTTGCTTTAACTGTAAATTTGTCAACACTCTGATCGGGTAAGCTTCAAAATAGGGCTTAAGTTTCCTTGATGTACTGACAATGAGGTACAGAAACTTTTTGAGGTTAGGATATCTAATTTCTAGACCTCGCAATAAGTGACTTACATAATAAATAGGAAATTGCAAACCTGACCTTTCTACCAAGATTACCGAGCTCATAGCTTTCTCGGTTACAGTGAGGTACATTAGAAGTTCTTCTCCGGGTCTTGGTGAAAGGAGCTGTGGAGGTTTTCCAAGGAATTATTTCAGCTTCACGAATGCAATTTGACAATCTTCCGACCATTGGAATCCATGCACCTTTTTCAAGCAATTCTAGAACTTCTCTCTTTTGTTGACCATTTTGCTGATAAAGCGACTCAATGCTGCCATCATCCCTGTTAAGCTCTTGACTTCTTTGATGTTTCTCGGAGGTTCCATGTCCATAAGGGCCTTTAACTTTTCAGGATTTGCATCGATACCTCGTTCTAATATCATAAAATCAAAAAATTTTCCTATTGAAAATCCAAAAGTGCATTTCTCAGGATTAAGTTTCATGTGAGCTGCTTTTAGTGTTTGAAAAGTCTCTCTAAAAACTTCAATAAAGTCATCTAAGGTCTTGGACTTGATTACAATGTCATCAACACAAACCTAAATGTTTATTAAAAACTTTATACATAGCTCGCTGGAATTCTAACCCTACATTCTTTAAACCAAAAGGAATTTTGGTGTAGCAATAAGTTCCAACCTCAATTATGAACGAGGTCTTTTCCATGTCCTCCAACGCCATTAGGATCTAATGGTATCCTTCGTAAGCATCCAAGAAACAAAGCCATTGATATCCGACTATCGAATCAACCATTAGGTCGATGCTTGGAAGTAGGTATGAGTCCTTCCGGCAATATTTATTGAGTGTAGTGCAATCTACACACATCTTCCATGTTTCTTCTTTCCTGGGCACAACCACTAGTTTGGCAAGCCATTCAAGGTACATGGCCTTTTTCAAGATTCCATCATTGGGAAGAGCTTGGACTTCTCAAGCTATGAGCTCATTTCTTTTCGGAGTAAAGGTCCTCTTCTTTTGCTTGATTAGTTTGACTCCCGGTCCGAGACCAACCTTGTGCTCTGCTATTTCTCTATCTATGCCTGCTTAGAGGTCAGTAGGTCACCAGGCGAAGACCTTTAGATACTCTTGGAGTGAATCGACCAGTTTTCCTTTGATCTTGGAAGGTAGTAGCTCTCCTATCTTTATTCCTTTCTCAGGAAACTCGGGATTGAGGAAAAGATTTTCTCCTTTTCTGACTGCTTGGATTCTAAATTTTTCACTATCCAGTGGTAGATTAATAAAATCGACCTTTGAGGTAGCTTCCGAGGTCTTTGTCTCCTCTTCAGCGAGGTAGCATTCTGATGCTACTACCTATCACCTTCCAAGGTAATCAGGTGTCAGCAATCTGGATTCTCATGTAATAGTTCAATAAGGAGATTTTAGATTTCAGGTCCACGATACCCTTCCTTCTAAGAATTGATTATACGTTCTTGGTGCATCTACCATTAACCAATTAATGATTTTTGTAAACCCTTTGTCATTTACACAGACTACAGTTGGAACTCACAAAATTCCTTTAGCACAAGTCGTGCTGCCATTGAAGCTTGTCAAAGCTATATCTGACTTTAGCAACGAGCTCTTGTCTATTCCCTTTTTCCTGACTAAAAATTCTCCAGCTTGGAAAGATAACGTGAGTTGATCTATATCTGCTTCTTGAGCTCACTTTGACCTCCTCTCGATTGCATTGATCTCTCTGACTGAAGGTCGCTGTTGATTGGCTGCTGCAAGTGGTGGATTTACAGTACTTACATTTTTGGCCAGGAACTCGTGCAAGTGGCCTTCTTTAATCAATCTCTCAATTTCTTGTTTGATGTCGAAATAGTCCTCTGTAGGATGACCATGGTCTTTATGGTAATTACAAAACTTTGTCATATCTCTTTTTGACAATTTAGTTTTAAGAGGTCTTGGTGGTCTCAAAAGACCTTGCTTTTCCATAATGATCAAAATTTTCTGCTCTCGAGCCTGTAAAAGGTGTAGTCACTAGGTCTGGAATTGTTTTTCTTTTCTTCTCTAAGGGCCACATACAGCCATTGCAATCCCTGCTTAAAAGTAGCGATATAGATTGCATCATTCTTCTTCTCAATTTCCACTGCTTCATCATTGAATCGATTGTAGTAACTCTTGGTGCTTTCATCGACCCTTTGTCTAATGCTGGAGAGGTTATTGACGTCTTTCTCACACCTCTTGGTAGTTTGATAGTTTTTCAGAAAGAACTCCTTTGGCTATGTCTAGCTCAAGATGCTTGCCTCTGGAATACTATTGAACCATGATTATGTTTTCTTGGTCAGTGTGGATTAGAAAGCGAGGCCCTGGACATGGTCGGGGTATTCAAACATCTCCAGATAAGAAACGTATTTGTTAATGTGTTGCAATGGTTCACTTGTGCCATCATATTTCACCTCGATCTATGGTGCTTTAAATCCTAGAGGCATTCAAGCTATTATGATGCTGTGGACAAATGCTGATGGTTCGGACAAGTGCATATTACTCTAAATTTCTTGGTCTCTATTCCCAACAAGATTTGTTTGGAGAGTTGCTCTCCTAAGTGAATTCAGGACTGCCCCCTGGGCTTCGTTGCCTGTTCTTTCAATCAAGCTTCACCTAGGAGGTATCCTTTCTCCAAAAGGATTTCTTAGCAAGCTCCCCTATTCGTCTAGGCTCGTTGCTTGTTGTTGACTTTGGGAAATTGCTGCTCGGTTGAGTCTATCTCGCAGATCATAACTTCGACCATTGCGTAGAGTTTCTCTGAGATCGGTTACCGATGGTACTCTTTCCGTGTTGCCTCTTTCTTGGACCCTTTCCCCACGAGTTCCTCCTTATGTAAGCTCTGCTTCTCGACCTTCACCATTTTGAGTTTGGGCTTGTGGAATGTCGCTTCTTACCTCTAGAGGTGGGGGTGGATTCAATTTTGTGTTCTTCAGATGCCTTGAATCTCTAGGTAGCTGTGTTTCTCTCCAAGTTGGTGTTGGACTTCGCCCAGATGATACATAGTCCCTTCTTCCTAATATTCCTTCCAATGCTACCAACATGGGTTCCAGGATTTCAAATGGAACAAAGACATGACTTCCCTTAGATCTCGGGGGTCTAGGAGCATTGTTGTCATTGTTTGGGTTTTGATATCTTTGCTCTGTCTCTCCTTGTCCGGGAGGATTATCAATTGGGACTTTTCGAGAAGATCCAGATCATGTTGGTCTTGGAAGCAATGTCGGATCAACCACACTGGTTATATTGTTGTTATTTTCTCCATGAATTGGATAATTTGGAACAGTTTGTCCTGTTTGTAATTGTTTTCTTCCTGGTGGTCGATCATGACGTGGTGGCTGCACCTTTGTTGGTTTTGACCATGTTATCATGATTTCTATTTGTTTCTATATGTTTAGAAGAAACCTTTGTATTAGAGTGTTCTTCCCATAGACGACGTTAGACGTGAAGGAGCTCAGAAACGACCTCCAGTCACCTCGAACCTTGATGGCGCCTTGAAATCACAACCAGAAAGAAATTAAATCACTAGAGTGGGCTGTCGCCCTGAGAAAAACTCCGATGCCTAAGTCAATATTTGATAAGAGTAAAATTGAATGAATCCAACCTGTGTTATCCATGTGTGATTCCATATGTATATCGAATAATAAATTACCATTTAGGTGAAGTTACCTTATTGGAGTGAACCTCAATTATGTGAAAGTAGGCTTTTAGGATAATTGTGAGATCATATCCCTCTAATTGCTCCTAAAATCATTGAGTTTCCATAATAGAAGACATCTTACCATGCATGTCTCTAGTATATTGGTTACGAGCTCGCTATTGACTTATAAATCATCTTTGCGACCTTCCCGTGAGTCTCAAATGTCGCAATGAGCTTTGTGGAGGTCGTGATAAGTGATTTAAGTCTTATCATTTGTACCAAGTGTTGTAGTTATTTAATCATGTCATGGAAGATTTATGAGATAGATTGGAGCTCATTGGTACGAAAATCGGGATCCAGTGAAACCTTTTCCAAACTCGCTATAGGCTAATGACCTAGGAGGTCAATGACTCTCTAGATCATTAACCCATCTTTAGGAATGTCGGATCAAATCTTCTATATTCGAGTCAGTAATTAGTTTTATATAAGATCGGATTATTCGGGGTGTGCCTGTTTTATCCATCAAATGCATTTGAGGTTTGAATTCAATCCAAATAATGACTCATTCTCGTAGGATTCATGCAATAGAATAGAATCATGATAAATTGGATGTTCAAACACTTTAAATGAAACTAAAGGAGAAAAAAATTATACACAAGCCAAAAAATAAACAAACAAGTTATAAGTTCGACAAGTGTAAGAAAATTAAGCCATCTCAAAGTAAAAATGAGTAAAAACGAAATGAGCAGACCCAACGGCGCAAGAAATGACAAGTTTAATTGAAAATTAATGACAGGTTCGATAAGTATCTTAAATTGGAGGAAGGTAATTTGAGACAAATCAAGAAGGAAACTAGGCCAAGCATCTTCGTTCTGGGAGTGACCTTTTAAGATTTTCCTGAATAACAGAGAAGATGAAAAGAGAAGAAGAAAAAAAAAAAAAAAAAGAAAAACCACCCTATGCTCTAAAGATCGCTAATCACCATGCAGAAATTATATTTTTTTTACCATCACTATAAATGTAGAAAACAGAGCAGCCAACATGCAGTAACTACTTGCAAGAAGCATATTATAACACAAAGAAGAACAACCATTAACGGATCTACACTACACTGCTTCAGCAGTAGCTCCGATTTCTATTTTATTCTGCTGCTTCTGCTGCAGCAATACTGATAATATACTCAATCTCCTCAACAACTTCTTTCATGGATGGCCGATTCTGTCTGCGTTCCTCTAGGCATCCCACGGCCAGAAACCCCAGAGCCTTCATCGTGTCCAGCTCCATGTTGCCTGCTCCTTCTTTAAGCATTGGATCAACTGCATCCATCAATCTCTCTTCCTCCACCAACCTCTGCACGTACATCGCCAAGTTCACATCGTCTGATGGTCTACTGAAATCTATTGCTGTCTGAGATGTTAGGAGCTCCAACAGGACAACACCAAAGCTATAAACATCACTCTTATCTGTCAACTGATAGTTCCTGTAATATTCGGGATCAAGATATCCCAGAGTGCCCTGTGCACAAGTGGAAATGTGGCTTAAATCTGTATGAGCCAAACGAGAAAGACCAAAATCTGAGACCTTGGCATTCATCTTCTCATCCAGTAAAATGTTACTGGACTTCACATCACGATGATAAATCGGAGGGACTGCTGCGAAATGGAGGTAAGCCAACCCCTCAGCAGTTGCACGAGCAATATGTAGTCGAGTACCCCAAGAAAGTGATTTCTTATACACACCTTCTAAATGGTCGAGTAAAGTTCCATTTGGAACATACTCATAGACAAGCAATGGTTGCTCAAGCTCAATACAGCAGCCAAGGAGTCCTACGAGGTTCTTATGGTTAACCTGACAAAGTATTCTGACCTCATTGAGAACTTGATCGGTGCTCTTAGTATTACCCACCTTAGCACATTTGATTGCAACGACTGTTCCATCTTCAAGGATGCCTTCGAACACTTCACCATAGCCTCCAGCACCAAGTAGACGGTCTTTAGAAAAGTTGTTTGTTGCCTTTTTAATTTCTCTTCCACTAAAAAGTTTGGAAAATTTCCCACCACCGGAATTGAGAATCTGTTCACGTTCATGGGCAAGGCATTCTAGTGCCCGCTTAATGCGCTGTTGCCGCTTGTACACTAAATATCCAATTAGCAGGGAAAGCAATCCTACTCCAAGGCCTGCAGTTAAACCTGCATAAAGTACCAAAGAGAAATAATCATTAGAGGTTGAACAATAAATAGTCATTCTTTTTGTTACGTCCTTCTGCTGTAGAAGCTTTCAGACAAACGAAACTGAACTGTTGGTGCCACGATGCCACTTCTGCAGTCTTCCAGGATATTCTTACTAGCAAGCTAGCATCTGAAGTTAAATGAATCCTATAACAAAATATAAAAACACACAATACCATATGCATCAAAACTTTTCATCAGCACTAGTTGGATATATGAAAGAAAGGCAAAAATCTGAAGTTACTTTGCGCACATGTTTCCATTTGAGAACAAAAATTTCTGGAAATGTTCAATCCTAGACCACCTTTTCCGGCATCTACAAGTATATATGCTACAAAAGCAATAAGAACAGAGAAAAAAAAGAAGAAAAGATTCTCCTCAACTGGAACTCAATTCATAAAGAGCAAAGCACAGTTAGCTGTAGCAGACAAACTAAACAAATAATGATCGATCATATCTACATCGTTATATATTCTCGTCCCCTCAAAAGATTAAAAGAAACTTCTGCGTTTTAAAAACATACAAACTTTTTGGTTCATTCCAATCCCTTAAGACTAAGAGCAAAGTTAACAGTCACATTTTACTAGTGCCACAATAGACGCAGAGGCAAATCATAGATAAATGGAATTAACACTGGAACTTGTCCAAGAAAGCAGAGTCGGCAGAGTAACATATAGTTTCAATCAAAATAAAAAATAAAGGAAATTCAGATTTCCTTTCCTCCGTTTGGTTATTTGCAATCTCTGGTGACTTAATGTCAATCTTGTCATAAAATGATTGCAATGGTTAAGAACTCATCTTTAAGTATAAACTATGTGAACAAACAAAAGTCCAGTCATTTTGAAATAAGTCCCACATGAAAATTATTGTCATTGCTTTGATTCATATTGCCAAAAAAGAGGACTAGCTTGTAGCTCTGACTTGAATGATCCTGCATTAGGAGATAAATTGACTACAAATATGATTCATATTATTAGAATCTTTTGTCTTTGGTTCTCTTAATTATTCAGGGGAAAATCTTGGGACAAGTTTTGACTACAGAATAAATATCAAGATAAAGACAAATAATAATTCAATGTTCTCCTCACACAGCCAATTGTAAAGATGAGACATTCTTTCAGTCTTCCAAGTTAGAAATGAATGAATTTCAACCATTTGATCAACTACTTATGGGCTATATGAAGAATATTGTCAATTTCATCTCAAATCCCATCAATAATCATTTTTTGTTTTACAGGGATATTGTTACTTTTCAAATCCTCCTTATTTGTAAAGATGACCAACTCTGTTGAATTGCTTTGGCATTGCAATGCAAACAACAAAGCCCGGAAAGATCAGTATGTAATGTGTAATGAGCAATAAAAATTACTAACAAATCAATTTAGGAGGTAGTCTTCACAAGGCATTCAAAGTTTGTTCAGTAATACAATGGGCCATGAATGAAAGAGTTTGTCAAGATAGTTCATATTGAAGACAATATAAAAGAGCAAATAACTTTTCTTGCTTACATCAGTTCAATTGGAATCACGAAACCAGCTCATTTAAGGATTAAAATATCAAGATGATAATATCAATTGTTATTCTCTACGCGTTTGCCATTTATGCAAGGAATATTTGTAGCACATCAACACTGCACGCAAATAATTAACAAGTCTGTCTATTTTGAAAACTGCGTCTTTTTAAAATCATTGTTTCTTAGAAGAATGATCCAGTCAATAGTCAACCAGCTACCCCAGGATATTTGTATTCATTAGCAATTACGTTTGAAAATTCTACAAAAAAACAGTAATAATAAAATTAGTGAAAAAACACTATTCATTATCATCTTATTTTATTTCCCACATTTACCTGCTATAAGGCCGGTTCTGTTGCTGCCACAGCCATCTGGATCTTGGCATTTCAAATCTGCCATAAAAATCTTCCATCAACAATAGTAACATAGAGATAAATGAGGAAAGAAAAACTCTCGATTTGATCTTAACTTTAACAATAAATTAAATAGAAGTCAGTGATGGCCATGTGTATAAGAAGAAAAGAATACACTACAATTTTTTTTTTAAATGATCGAGGTAGGACTTACTCTGGGCACATACTCCTGCAATGGCGTCCCAACGTAAACCAGAGTTACAAAAGCATCTGCGAATTCCATTGCTCGAACTCGTGTCGGGCCCACAAGTGGAGTCCGAATCACAATCAGATTGAGACCCACAAATGGACTCACCCGGCGAAACCCATTGCAACTCCAATCCAGGCGGCGGCCACTTGTTGACGGGCAAGGAAGAATCCAAGTTGACAAAACTCCTGTAGGCCAGACAACCCTCATTTCGGACACGGATGGAGTACGAAGTCGTGGAGCCGCCCGCTCTGAACGTACAGCATATCTGAGAACCACCGCAGGCAGAGGCGCCGTCGTTCTCGCTGGTAGTTCCATTCACAAACGTATGACACAAACTGGTTGAAGTGCAATTCAATGGGGACCTCAATAAAGACTGAGTACAGTTGAGGAAAAATATGGTGTTACTGCTGGTAATGTTGAAGGGTAAAGACTGGTTGAGTTGGACGCCCTGGGTGGACAAATCAGTGGTGATGCAAGTGTTGGGTTGGAAAGGTGCTGGCCGAATAGTCAGACGTTGGATTTCCGGAGAAATTGAGGTTATTGGGTAGGAGTTGTTTGGTGAATCAAACAAGAGCGTGCCGGCGTTGCAGCGAACCCTGTAAAGTTGATCGCCGCAGCTGGGTCCGGTGCTAAGTGGGTATGGGACCGGTGTGGAGCCGCAGTCGGGACAGGGTTGAGCGGAGAGAGTGCTTCTACTGAAAGACAGTAAAAGAAGAAGCGGCAAAAGGAACACGAAGCAGCGGTTAAGATTGGAAGAGGGTGCCATTGATGGCGGGCGCAGAGACTTATGACTGTAGAGTTTAGTTTTGCGGGGTGCGGGGAGGAAGCGTCAAATGGAGCTAAAATTAAAAAACGGAAACAGTACTGTGAAAGTTTGAATGAAACACGGTTTCGGGTCAAAGGTTCAGATGAAAACTATGAGTCCTACTAAGAAGTTTAGGCACTTCGACACCATTTGACGGGTAGTGAGTCAGGGATGGAAGATTAAATTACGGACAAGACGACGACGACTGTTTTGGAAGATTCTGAGGATTAGGATGAACATGAACATCTTTGAATTATTGATTCGTTGAATATTTAGATCTCTTAACATTTGGAAAACGAAGACCTCAACCTCAACAATAGGTGATGGAGATCATAAACGAATTGTGATGGTGTCTTAATCATAATCAGAGAAATTAGATCATCAAAATAAGCTGTCGTCCCAATGATAATTTCAATACTTAAAATCAATATTCGATGAAAGTAAATTGGATAAATTACACTTTGTGTCATTCATGTGTTCTAATATTGTATATCGAATAATAAGTTATTATTTAGGTAAAGTTATTTTATTGGAATAAATCCTAATTATGCAAAAATTAGCATTTATTATTGATGCGTAAAATGGGCATGACTAGATCCAATTGGACTCAAGTACCGACCCAAATCCTTAAATTTTAGAATTCCTACTAGGGGGAAATGGGTACCAATCTCCTTCCCACCGACCTCCCAGGTCACCGATCTTCAATGAGCTTAGGGGAGATCTCATCGGACCACGGCCTTCGACCCTTTGAGCTCCAATCCATCTCATGCACCTTTCATGCCACGATTGAATATCTACGGCTCCTTAGACATACTATCAGCCTTAAAATTACTTATCACAACCTTCTAAAGAAACTCATTGAGACCTTTGACGCTCATTGGAAGGTCATGAAGTTGGTTTGTAGGTCATTAATGAGCTCGTAACTCTCACAACAAAGACGTGCATGGTAATGCACTAAAAATAATGAAAACTCCATGATTCTAAAAGCAATTGGCGAGATATGATCTCACAATTATCCTAAATGCCAACTTTCACGTAATTGAGATTCACTCCAACAAGGTAACTCATGATTCGATATACGTTATTAAATCAAAGACAGTTTTTAGACATGTTGATCTTATTCAATCTAAACTTTGATAGAATACTAATTTAGGCATCAGAGTTATCCTCAAGGAAACCGCCCGCTCCGATGATTTGATTTTTCGTTTTGGTTGTGATTGTAGGCACCATCACAATTGTGGATGACCCAGAGATCATTTCCGAGCTTCATCACTTCTGGTGCCATTTGTGGGAATAACATTCTAAGCCAAGTTTTAACTTCCATACACATAAAGAAAATAAATAGAAATTATGATGGCCCAATCGCAACCAACAAGAGTGTAGCTACCACGCCATGGTAGACACCAGGAAGAACACAATTAGGCACTAGAGAAGTATTGCCTAAAGATCCCCCCTGAGGAAAGATAACAATAATGCAGTATTGATTGGCCAGCAAGAACTGCTGACACCATCATGGTCAGGACCATCCCGGAGGATCCCAGCGAAACATCCGCCTGAGCATGGAAGGGGAGAACAAAGATATCCAAATCAGAATAACAACGACAATGTCCCCCATACCACAAAGATCTGGGGGAAGTCTAGTATCTATTTCGACTGACCCCTTTGCATGCAAGGTGGTAGCCCTAGAAGGAATCTTGAGTTGAAGAGATTTCATATCAACCGGGCGTAGCCCTGCCCTATCTGGGAAAGAGACACAAGAACCTTGAGACTAGAGGGATTTCACACAACCAGATCTACCCTTGCCTCCAGAGACAAGGAACGACCTTCGACCAAACTCCAAATGCTGAGGGTCGAGAAGAAGAGCTTGAGCAGGAAAGGTCACAAGGGGAAAGGATCTAAGAAAGAGTCAACACAGAAAGGGCCCCACCAATGGTTGATCTTAGAGAAACTCTATGTAATGGACGTAGTGATGACCCAAGGGATAGGCTCAATCGAGTTGCAATCTCTAGAGGTCAACAATAGGAAGCAAGTCATGATGAGCAGGGGAGCTCACTGAGAACTCCTCCGAAGGGAAGGATACCTCCTCGGAGAAACGTGATCGAAAGAACAGGTAGTGACGTCAGGAGGCAACCCTAAATCCGTCAAGGAGAGCTATTCTAATAGCGGAATTAGGAAAGAAATTGAAACCAGGAAATACACAGTAATGTGGACTTATTGGAGCCTTCACCATTTGTCCACAACATTAGACTTATTCGAATGCCATCGGGATTCAATGTGCCACAAGTTGAGGCAAAGTACGATGGCACAGGGGAACCATTGCAACATATAGATGAGTATGTTTCCTACATGGAGATGTTCGAGTTCCCTGATCATGTCAAGTGCCGAGCTTTTAAGTCAAAGTTGACAAAGAAAGCACAATCTTGGTTCTAAAGTATTTGGGTAGCAAGTATTTCTAGCTGGACACAATGGAAGGAGTTGTTCCTGATACGGGAGTATCTAGACCAATTTCAGCGTGCACACTGTCTAAGTCCAAAGAAGGCACCACACTGAGGTCGAGGTCAATGTCGACCATTCTAAGGTTGAGGTTGGTCACACCAAGGTCGAGGTCGGCCACACCAAGGGTGGCCTTTGCTGCACCATCTTCATGTTCTGGTCCTAGTTGCTGCGATTTGGACCTGTCTAATGATTAGGAAATAATTAGGCCCAGTTTAATTTGCTCCATGTGTTAGGCTAACCATAATTGCTCATTGTTGACTAGTCATTATAAATAGAACAATTATGTTTTAGGGCAGACAAGAAGAGACCTTGAGAGTTTATTTTATTTCTTCTAGTTTAGCCAACCTAGAGTGTCTACAAGTGGCAGGTTGTTAGTTATTCTTCACTTGGTATTGTTTATCAACTTTTTATCGATTTTACTACTCATTGTATTTTTCTGTTCATCACCGTTATTGTTCATTCCGAACTTAAAGAGTGTTTCTAAATTCCAGTTCCTAAATGTTTCTAGACTACATTTAATTGCCTTACTATCTTTTCCCTGCTCTATTGAATTTCCTTTTGCTGAATTGAATTAAAAAAGACCAAACACTTTACAAGCCATCAATGAACCCTAATTAAACTCACTCTTTTCGAATAATTTCCGTATTAGTTGGTATCAGAGCTTAGGTCAGTGAGTGAATTTTCCTTTCACCTTTGTGTCAAACCTCATGTCATGTATGATCAAAGTTGCAACAAAAGCAACCAAAGTGGAGATTCTTCACCCATACCACCTTGGAAGGCTGCCAACGTCGTCATTCAACAAGAATTGGGTGCAATGAGGAGCCACTTCCAAGAACAGATGCAGGAGGTTATGAACCTTCTCAAGTCCCAAACCGAGGCTAAATAGCATCATCCCACAACAAATCATAACCTAGCTTCCTCCTCCTCACAACCACCCTTTCCAAAATATACCTATCAGCCATCATATAATTAGAATACCCGCTACCGAAATATATCACAATAGCCACATGTTTACCCACCATATATCTACCCTACACCTCCACCACCTTACCGTCCAGTCTACACTCCATATAACCCAACACTACCTGTCCCATAGAACTGTGCACCCTAGCAGCCCGCTATGCCATTGCACATTGATGATGAGGATGGCCAAGCTTCTTTGATAGGTTCTGGAGTTGATGAAGGTTTCCATGAGAGGGATTGAGGCAGATTTGAAGACGATAGAGGTTTGAGGATTGATTTGCCCAAGTTTGATAGGGGCATTAACCCGGATGACTTTCTGGAATGGCTGCATGAGATGGAATGAGTTTTTGATTACAAGGGCTATAGTGAGGAGAAATGGTGCAAGCTAGCTATTCTGAAATTCAAAGACTATGCATTCTTGTGGTATGAAAACATGTAGAAGCAGAGTGATCGTGAGGCCAAGACACGAGTCCGAACTTGGACCAAATTGAAGATTTTGTTGACCAAGAGGTTCCTACCAAGAGAGTACAAATAGGAGTTATACCAAAAGATGAACTCTTGTCGCCAGGAAAAGAGGTTGGTAGTTGAGTTCATTGTTGATTTTGAAATGCTAATGATCCGAAATGAATGTGAAGAAACTAAGGAGCACACTATTACCTGTTTTCTTGAAGGACTTAACCGTGACATTTGCCATGATGTTGAGCTACAACTCTACTACTCCCTTGACTATGTCTTGAGATTGGCGCTAAAGGTTGAGAAGTAGAGGAAGGCCGTGGGATTGAGGCCTAATTGGTGTGACTATTCTGGTTTTAGAGTAGGCATGAGCAATACTACACCTGAGACTAGTGTACCCATGGCTAAGGATAAACCTCTGGCCAAAGTTGATCCTAAGCTGACTAGTCCAAGGAAGTTTGATACTCCCTGAGATGATAGAACAAAGGGAAGGTGTTTCAAGTGCCAAGGGGTTGGACACTTCCAAGCCAATTGTCCCAACCAACGTATAATGTCTTTGCAAAATTGGGAGGATGAAACCGATTATCAACCTAACAATGAAATTGATGATGCATTAGTTGACGATGATGAGTGCATAGTTAGGCTGATGAGGGCGAGCTATTGGTCATCCCCAGGGCCATGTTCTCCAAGTTCGAGGCAAAAGATGACCAGCGTGAAACTATTTTTCACACCCATTGCACTATTATGGGTATGATTTGTTCTTTGATTGTTGATGGCTATAGTTGTACTAATATGGCTTCAATTACTTTGGTCCAGAAATTTCAACTACCTACTACAACACATCCAGCCCCCTGCAAGCTTCATTGGCATAGTCCCGGGAGCGAGCTTCAAGTGAACAAATAGGTATTGGTTTCTTTGTCTATTGCGAAACATTATTTGGATGATGTATTATGTGATGCTATTCCTATGGAGGCATGCCATGTATTACTTGGGAGACCTTGGCAGTATGATAGGGGTGTGAGACATGATGATCAGAATAATACTTACACCTTTAAAATGCTTAACCGCATCATAACCCTTACACCATTAAACCTAACCCAAAGACAACACTCCATAGCCGAAAAACCTTAACCAAAGAACCTGTTTGTGGGGATTAACAGTGTGGAGGAAGCCATAGCTAAACACAAACCAATATTTGCCTTATACATGGTGGAAAGTGACCACGGCACGGGAGGGAAATCACCAAACAATGCCTATTGGCTGAGTCTCTCCTAACTGAATTTGTAGATGTGTTCCCTGATGAACTAGCTCATGGACTACCTCCTATTAATGGAATAGAGCACCAAATAGACTTGATTCCAGCCTATCAAACCAACCCCAAGGGTGCGAAGGAGTTGCAGCGGTAGGGTGATGAGTTGGTCAAGCAGGTTTTTGAAAGGGAGAGTGTGAGTCCTTGTTCTGTACCAGCTTTGTTGGATCCTAAAAGGATGGATAGTTCAGAATGTGTGTTGGTAGCAGGGCCATCAACAACATCACCATCAAATTCCGATCTCCTATTCCGAGGCTTGATGAGTTACATGGTTCCATGGTGTTCTCCAAGGTTGACTTGAGTAGTTGCTACCATCAAATCGGCATGAAAGAGGGGGATGAGTGGAAGACTACCTTCAAGATCAAGGGAGGCCTTTATGAGTGGATGGTCATGCCTTTCGGCTTGTCCAATGCCTCGAGAACTTTCATGAGGCTGATGCATGAGGTTCTCCAACCTTGCATAGGTAAATTTGTTGTAGTCTATTTTGATTGATGCAGATCAAGGAACATACATGGCATGAGATAATTCATGGAAGATCTCATGTGAAGATTCTTATGGAATAAAGGAGTTTATGTACAAGAGCTTGTGTTTCAAATACAAGGTTGGAAGTTCAAGAATGAAGAAAGACTTGTTGGAGATTGAAGATGATATTAATAATGATAGGGAGTTCTTGTACAAAGATCAATATTTCAAGTATAAGCATAGAAGTTTGAGGATGAAAGTAGCAAGGTTGGTATTGAAGTTAGACCATGAAGAACAACTTGAAGTTCTTGCTAAGATTGAAGAAGTTATGCTTGAAGATGATTGGCAAGTTGAAGAACCTTGTATTTTATTCAAGTATGAAGACTTATATAGGGGATTAAAAGACATTGCAAGGTTGAAAATTGAATGAACAAGGCTGAAACTTTCAGCAAATGTGTTGAGACTTTACAACATAGTTTGATGCACAACCGTCAATGGAGGCTGAAATAAGGAAAGATCTCAACATATGGATGATAGAAGACATCGAGAAGGAGTGTTTAATGAAGAAATCAAGAACTTCGAAGCCTTGGAGGTGTGGCCGAATGACCTGAACAGTTGGTGAAAAACTACCAGAATTTTTCAATTTTTATCCTCTGTTTTGGCAACTTAGTTATGTTGACTTTAGTCGGACTTTTCCACTTATTATTAGCTGCTATCTCTATGTCTTAAGCTAGCTTAAGAGGCCTAATTAAGTCCCTAATCATGTTTGTTGTTGAGCCCATAAATAGTCCATTATTTGTATTGCAAAAACAATTAACTTGACAAATACTTTTCAGAAATTTGATTGAATTCCAAATGGATTCAAATGGTAACTTGACAGAGAGTTGCTAGGGCTCTTATAGCATGCTTAGTAAAGCTTTAGGGTTTATCAATGCTTAGTTAGGGTAATTGATTTGGGTTGATGAAATCCAAACTAATAGATTATATTAGAAGACAATCATGGTCATTAGTCTCTAGCTTGAATCTCTTGTTGAAGTCCTGGGCAAAATTTCAGATTTTGAGTGTTCTTGGGTTTTGATAGATGGACGTTGAAATTCCAGCCATAATTCAAGGAATCACATCATCTTTTGGTATCAGAGCTTAGGCTATGCATCAAGAGGTTTGCCTATCTTTATTTGCTTTCTTGTTTAAGTGTTTAGGTCTCATTTGTTTCATTGAAAATCTGAGATCTAAGTTTGTTTTTTTGTTTGTTCTATACATTAATCTTTGTTTCTTCTTATGATATTTGTGGAATTGTGTCCTAGATCTGAAAATTGGGGCCAATTCAATTTGTTTGTGAATCTAATTCTTCCCCCTTCTTAGCAAATTCGGAAAGAGTACAAAAGAAAGAAAGAAGAGAAAAGAGAGACCAAAGATTTCCAAGTGAAAAACCAAAAAAAAAAAAAAAGTTGTCAGAAAAAATTCCAGAAAAGTCAGTTGGAAAATCTGAAAATTATGAAGTTGAATGCTATTGTTTTGATGTTTGACATGTTGGGAAGAGTTTGAGATATGATATGCTTCATAGATTTGTCTAATTGGCAACTTGAATTGTGAGATTTGGGACATTGCCGACTGAAATTCCAGAAAACTTGGCTCACAAGTTTCTTTGTCCTCAAGGTGTTTGTTATTTTTCCTTTCATCTAATTCTTGTTTGATTCTAAGTGTTGAACATCTACTTTGTGTTTAATGACCATTTTCTTTGAAATTTTTATCTCTTTGGTTCTTATAAGTTGGAAAATATGAGCTACTTGTTTTGAGTTTTGATGCTTCAGTTGATTGCCTTGATAAGTCATTGTCTACTCAAGTAGTTGCTTTAAGAACTTAAAGAAGAGCTAAGAGAGGAAAACGGCTAAGGGGTGAGCACATTCGAGTGAAGAAAAGGCCAATCTAAGAGTGATAAGCGAGTGATGAGCGGTTATACACAAATTTTGTTTCAGCAAATTGATTAGAAGATCCATTATGTCAAAAGAAGTTGCAAGTGCATCAATTGCTTCTAATGTGGGAGAGGACAATGCTGCCATGTCTTCTCTAAATGAAGTCTTACAAAGGATGTCCTTGGAGCTGGGATCAATTAGGAAGGATATGGGAAACATGAGTACAAAGATCAATAGAGTTGAAGAGAGGGTGAAGACATTTGACACACCACTAGCCCTAAATAAAGCTGGCCGAAATTTCCAATTTCAGCAAAGTGGCAGGGGCAGGAGAGGTAATGTGCAAAGGGTACAGCCAAGAGGAAGAGTTCTTCAACAACAATTTGAAAAAACATTTGATAAGGAAGAAACCGTGGCTCAAGTTGAAGGGCAAGGAGATGAATTTGGTCCTAAACAATTGAAGCAAGTTCTTGGTAAA